>BLKR01009790.1:0-87608 GCA_011170035.1 Teleogryllus occipitalis
AATTGAAGTGGCACGAGATCGGAGTAAGCAAGAATGTTTTCAGGGACTGCGTGAAGCATGTGGTGATCCAACGTTGCCGTACTCCACAGTCGCACGAAGGGTTAAAATGTCAAGATTAGGCAGAGATAATGTGAAGGATAACCCCCGTACAGGACGACCTCACGTGGAGAACTCTTGCACAGCTGGCAATAGGAGATTTTTGATCATCCACTTGACTCACCCGATATCAGTCACTGTGATTATGATCTCTTCAGCAAAATGAAAAAAAAACACTTCGAAGAACCAGGTGCAATTCCAGAAAAGAAAATATGCATGCCATAGGGTGATCAATATGAAACTTGACCAGAAATAGACGCACAGATAGTGTACGATGCCTTCCTAGCCTTTTGCGAAAGGTCGTAATAACGGATGCGATTATTTTGAAGGCGTGTAAATTTTATTGAACGATGGATTGAAGAAATGCGGGCGACCTGGAGTATTAGTTACAATGTCGACCACTAGATTATTTACAGTAATGCTAACCTCTGGAAAATCAAAGTCATAACTGCCACGTGTGCGGCCAGGTCTTCGCTCTGGGAAGACAACAAAAGCGACACTAGATACGAGTTGTAGGTGCCTCCCTTGAAGGACCTGAACTGCCTCAGCCATATCTTTAGATAATGGTAATAAAGCTAAACAGAAGTTCTCGACTACGAAGGGAATTAGTTTTCACTAGCTTCTGTTTCGCGCCAACGAAGTTTCTTTAAATGTTTGGATGTTGTCATTAGTGCTTGCTGCGAGCATTTGCCTTCAACTGTTTTTTGCTCAAGAGAGGGGGCAGCAAGGTCATCGTTCAAGAAGAGTTGCGCGAGTAGTAAATATCTCTGTCAATAGTCATTTCAGAGAAAAAAATTCTCATTCCTTTTCATCCAACCCTTATACAATTACATGTGTCCACCGGCTGTTTAGTGCGAAGCGCAGTGACCTTGGTGACGGCGTTGGCGAGCACGGCCTTGGAGGAGTAGGTGGCGTAGAGTTCGAGGAAGGCCCACACGAAGTAGGCGCCGAGGCAGAGCAGCAGCGCGCAGAAGACGAGCAGCGCGTAGGCGCGGGCGGCGCCGCTGGTGCGCAGCTCGCACTCCGCCCCGCCCGCTCCGCCCGCTCCGCCCCCGCGCGGGCGCACGGCGAAGCAGCACAGGCCCAGCGCGCGGCACAGCGCGTGCAGCGGGCGCACGGCGGCGAACAGCGAGCGCTGCGGGGGCGGCCGCCACGCCCACCACCGCATCGCCCGCCCTGCGGAACGCACACACACACACACATAAAGAAGCTCCTTGATTAGCGTGACAACTGCTAAGGTCATTACTCCCCTGCGTGGAGTGCTTGTTTTTTTCCTCCGGAGATGGCAGGGATCTTCCCTAGCTGAGAAGACCGTTATATCGAAGGTTATTCAAAAAATAGCGTATGCAACTCGTTTATAATGTTGATTTATTGCTTTCGTACAAATTTGAAAATTTTCTCCTAACGTCGCTCGTGTTCAAACCTGTACTTATACTGGCAGCGGTAGCTCAGTGCATCAACTGATGCCACTGCAGCGCCTTCGGCCTAGGTTCGAGTCCTGACGGTGGCAGGATTTTCGACACTAGCTTTCCAGCTAGGTCGAATTCAGTGATGATTGATTTTTTCGTGTTTCCGGGCGCGTCAACTGCTATGGTCAGTAGTCCCGTTAGTGTAGTGCATGTTTTTTCTCGGGCGATGGCGGTGATCTTCCCCCCGCCGGATGGCGAGATGCGGCGCCGACCTACCGTCGGCTAGTGGGGTTTCCCCCAAACCAGGACTCTCCCATCAGCGGGGCACCGCCCAAGCCGGGACAAGCTCTAAGCTCCCGACCGATCTCCCGGAATATGTGCTAGTGTAGTGCGTGTTAGGGTAAGTGTGTGTGTGTAAGGGGAGAGGATAGGACAAGGAAGAGGAAGGACAGATAGCGCGCGGTTCGTGGCCCGTTTGTTAGGGTACTGCTCCGGCATTCGCCTGCTGTTGTCGGAGAAACCACGGAAAACTACCGATCAGAGCAGCCGGCCGCTAGAATTCTCCTCCAGACAGCGACTGAATTCGACCTAGCTGAAAAGCTAGTGTCGAAAATCCGGCCGCCGTCAGGACTCGAACCTAGGACCTTCCGGTCAGAGGCGCAGCAGTGACATCAGTTGATGCACTGAGCTACCGCTCCCGGTCACGTTTGTCCAGTATTCGCGTGGCTTTCGATCGGAGAAACCACGGAAAACTAGGAATAAGAGCGGCCGGTCACTAAAATCCTCCTCCAGAGAGCGACTGAATTCGACAGCTCTGCAGTTAATGCCGAACATCCTGCCATTGACGGGACTTGAACCCTAGGATCTCCAAGAGCTACTGCAGTGAAATAAATTGATGCCCTGATGCCAGCGAAATAAGCAACTCTAATATTTTTAATTCGCTGATTTTCTTAAAAATATTGTTAATAGCTCTTTTTCTTTCCTCCTTAACTGGCTGGGAAGCATACTTAGCCATGTACGATACGGGAGAGTGAGCATTAAATTGAGATGGTATTGTTACTGTGAAAAGATTACGAAAGTTGCACTTCAGTGACCAAAAAATTCATTACCATTACTTAAATTTAATTAGAAATGTTTTAAAGCAACGTCGTTTGGAAGATCCCAATTAAAGGCTGTATATTTGAGCAACGCTATATATTTTTATTAATCCCCAAATGGAAAAAATAATATTTAAACAATATTTCTTGATATCCATTTCAAAACTTAAATAATTCTTTTACAGTTCATTGTGAATTAACGGAACATTCCAGATCAGAAAATGAAATACATAAAACCTGCTTAAACTTTTTGGGCGAGTGGAATAGAATAAAATGATGTAACACTGTAATTAAACGTCATGTACGTCAAATATGTTCTACGAACTAGTTGTTTCTTAACGAAACCTAAGGAAAGGCAACTGGGACAAAATACAGTTTTGTCTTATGCTTGTTTGGAGTAATCTTATTCACAATGACTAGATTCTCAATATCGACAGTGTCGAAGGCACATTTCAAAAATTTTAATTCTTTCCAAGGGCCAACATTTCCACTCTATTTAAACGTAATAAGATCAATAATTAATATAATAATAATAATAATAATAATAACCAAGGGAAGTGTCTCAGTTCGTAGTGTGCTTTGGCAGTCGGGAGGCCTGGGTACGATTCCCGGTCCGGCCATCCTGAGCGGGGTTTTCGTGGTTTTCTTCAGTCATACAGGCGAATGCTGGGATGATTCAAGAAAGACCATGATCACCTCTTATCATCATCCTATTACCTCAGAATTCATAATTCAAGCCTTAACAACATTATGTTACGAAGGGATATAGCAGAAATGTTGATCCTCGTAATTACACACAATTACATTCTTTTCAGGATAGAATGTTACTGGGCCTCGGAAGAGAACGTGTAGCATGGTCATGAATGGCCAAAATGCCAATAATAGTAATAATAATAATAATAATAATAATAATAATAATAATAATAATAATAATAATAATAATAATAATTGTAAAAATAATATTGCAGTTTAATTTTTTACTCTTACCAAAAACGAGGTGAGAAGTGGTGGTCTTCAATATTTACTTCCTGAAAAGTGGATCTTCCGTACTTTCCTGATTCATATCTTAGAATGGTAAATTTGATCACAATAAACACAAATATACGTTTCAAATAACATTTTTATTTGATGAAACACGAATCACAATATTAAAAATAGCACAGTGAACCCACACGACATTTACACACATATTTTCGGAGAAACGCGCTCTCCCGCTGTTTTGAGTTGCTTTTAGAAGTGCGAAGTATCAAGCCGAAACGCGAATTGCGAAGAGAGGCGGTTCTGTTACTCGGGAGCAGTGAGCGCGCCGGCGGCCCGGGCGCGACTGGCGCCGGCGGGGGCGGGGGCGGGGGCGGGGGCAGGGGCGGGGGCGGCCGTGACGAGCGCTCTTACGCAACGCCCCTGAGCAGCCACCCGTGGCGCCAACGCGGTCGCGTGCGCTGTGCCACCACTCGCGCGCCGGAAGGCGAGGCGTTCACGGATCACGAGTGCGATGCCCACGCGGGAATTAAGCGCCGGTGGCGCCCACGCCGAAACCTCCAGGACACTGTGGGGAATTACACGCGGAAGTTTGGTTTTCTAGGGTTTTTATCCAGCCCACAGCCGGTTACCCTTTACGTCCCGATGGGCATATTCGACCATACACTAGACACCAACACACTTGCGGGCTCCTCTGATCTGGGGTCAGCAGAACGCGAGGCCCTCCGCGACAACACATACACAGTCAAGGGACAAACAACCATGTCCAAGGCGGGACTCGAACCCGCGACCCTTCGGACCGAAGCGCTGAGTCGGTACTCGCTCTTAGTTACCTCGGTCATCCAGGTCGGCACACGCGGAAGTATTTGACAAATTTATTTCGAGGAACTCCCGGAAATTACAATGCTGATCTCGTTGAGCGTTGGAAGCATGTCCATAGTTCTGTGGGAGTTTACAGTTCCTATATTGTATTCGTTTATTGTTATTGGATAAAATATTACGAATTCAAGACTTTTTTCAGTGAAAAGCGTTTCTCTCAAAATGGGTTGATTCTTTCAGATCAGTACATAATAAAAGCATTTACGTAAAGATGGAAATAGCAACATTTTTTACACCAAGAAATTAGGTTAATTCATTTCAGTCCCCAATAACAAAATTTGCATTGGCAGTGGCGAACACATCTTCAAATTAAAAAAGAACTAATATTATTATACATAGCTAAAATTCACAAGTGGATTCAACAATACACTCCAGAGAATCGAGGTGAACATTTGTCTTCTTCAGCCGAGTCTCGCAAGCTGTCATATGAAATGCAGTTTTGGCCAAGGTTATGCTTTGAATGGTAGCGTTGCATAATATGGTTGCAATGCATTAATCTATTCTTGTGGTTGTCAACGTCATGGAGGAAGTATTATCAGCACGCAAGACGTCACGCTATATTCACTGCGACACAATAATGTTTAGAATTAACAAAGTATTTTAAGATATACAAAACGTCACAGACCTTACACAGGTTGAGGGCTCTTCTTACATACTGATCACGTTTTCGCCTTCAGCTTCAGTATATTCATTTCAGAGGCTTCAACTGTTTGCAGTCCGTCCACGTACTGAGGAAAAGTGCTGTAGACGCAAGTGAGAAGACGTTACGCATGATGTCTTACTACAAAGCACTGACGTGCGGTAATACTTTGCAGCAGCCAGTACATTATGTAACACATTTTACTTGCCCCATTCCGGCAACACAGTTAGTATGCCAATTGATTCTACTCAGAGGGTAGTAATTGGAAGGTACATATTGGCATGTTTTGTTAGTTTTCGTCCACGAAACACATTATACGTAAATGTTATGCAACATCAAAGCGCAGGGCAATGAGGTTGGGTTGAGAAGTCGCTTGCAGCAATGCGAAGTTCACTTGGCGTGTCCGCACTCGAACTGCAGGGCGATGATGATGTAGGTGGCGGCGGCGACGAGGGTCTTAAAGAGCAGCGTCGCGTCCACGGGGAAGACGCCCGCGGCGGAGAAGCGCATGGGGTGGAGGTGGGCGTGGCGGGCGAAGTCGCGGAGGGCGGCGCGTGCTCCCGCGCGGGCGGGCGGGGCGAGCGACGCGCGTGCCAGCAGCTCGGCCGCGCGGCGCGCCGCCGCGGCGCACGCGTGCGCGGGCACGGCCGCCGTGGCCAGGCGCACGGCGCTCACGGCCAGCCAGAGCGCGTGGCGCGCCAGCCCCGTGCGGTAGAGCGCGTAGGCGCGCGAGACGAGCTCCGCCGCCAGGTAGCACGTCTCCAGCAGCACGGGCACGCCCAGCGCCGCGTCCACGCGCGCCGCCGCCGCGCACAGCGCCACGTGCGCGCCCTGCAGCCGCCGCACGCCCTCCGCCACGCCCTCGGCCGCGCCCCTTGCCGTCGGGTGCGCCTCCGCGCGACCGCTCCTAAGCACCACACACGAGTAGCCTTACCACATTGTGCGAGTAGCCTTACTGATTGTTGGCTACCCTTATACTCGGGTTTTTGTAACGTGGCCGATGACATTAGGACGTTTTTACACCTCCTGCCTTATAAAATGAATCTTTATAACAGCGTTAAGCATATGTTTGAGGCCATGAGCCCCGTTGAGGACGTTCGCGAATTAATTAAAAATATTAATTTTATGAAGGCTGGAGGTGTAAAAATGACCTAATGTCATCGGCCATGTTACGAAAACCCAAGTATAAGGGTAGACACCAAACAGTGAGGCTAGTCACAAATTGAGAAGAAGGTCCGTGACGTGAGGATGGATGATTCGTGGTGAGTTTCTGCGAACCACTGCTTATTGGACGTGCGCTCGTGTGCGGGTCCATGAATCACACTGCATCACTTCACGGACCTGCGTCTCATTTTGCGAGCAGCCTTATTGTTTGGTGGCTACCCTTATACTCGGGTTTTCGTAACGTGGCCGATGACATTACGACGTTTTACGCCTCCTGCATTATAAAATTAACTTATATAGCAGTGATAAGCACATGTCTGAGACTATGAGCCCCGTTGAGAAGGTCGTTTGCAAATTATTTAAAAAGATTCATTTTATACGGCGGGAGATGTAAAAATGACCTAATGTTATCAGCCACGTTACGAAAACCAGAGTATAAGGGTAGCCACTAAACAGTAACGCTACTCGCATAATGAGACGCAGGTCCGTGACGTGACGCTGCGTGATTCATGAACTCGCGCACGAGTACATGTCCAATAAACATTGGTTCGCAGTAATTCACCACGAGTCACCCATCGTCACGTCACGGACCTGCGTCTCATTATGCGAGTAGCGTTACTGTTTAGTAGCAACCCTTATACTCGGGTTTTCATAACGTGGCCGATGACATTACGCCGTTTTACACCTCCCGCCTTATAAAATGAATCTTTAACGCAGTGATAAGTACATGTTTGAGGCCATGAGACCCGTTTAGAAGGACGTTCGCGAATTAAAATGATTCATTTTATAAGGCGGTAGGTGTAAAAAAAAATAACCTAATGTCCTCGGCCACGTTACACAAACCCAAGTATAAGGGTAGCCACCAAACAGTAAGGCTAGTCACAAATTGAGATGCAGGTCCGTGACGTGAGGATGGATGATTCGTGGTGAGTTTCTGCGAACCACTGCTTATTGGACGTGCGCTCGTGCGCGGGTCCATGAATCCCACTGCATCACTTCACGGACCTGCGTCTCGTTTTGCGAATAGCCTAACGGTTGTTTATGTACTAAGGGCGTTACAAGAGTTCTAATAATCGAGATCATTAGAATCAGTTTACGCCCGTGGTACATACAAGAGTACTTTGTATAGCAGCATTATAAACCACCTTTTCTATTGCTAGAAATCGTTCATAATCGGACAATTTACGGCACGTAATGACGTATTAGAATGACGTATTAGAATTTTACGTCACGAATGAAAGCGTCATCACAGGTTCAGTCAATCACAGCGACAGAATCATTGGAAGGTAAGGGTAAACGGAACAGCCGACCACCGTTTTCTCGTACAGATGTCAAATACCCGAGGCATCACAAGAAAGTTGTTTCGCAATATTAAGTTTGATTCTCTTGTAAATTTATAATGCTGTTATACAAAAAATAGCGTATGCAACTCGTTTATAATGTTGCTTTATTGCGTTCGTGCACATTTGAAAACTCGTTCCTAACGTTTCTCTATTTCAAAACATGTACTCATGCAATGAAGCTTAACATTGTGCACTAATTGCATAAACTACTATTATTTTTACCTAATGTTAATGCTTCAAATTTACTTATTTACTAATTAACTACGTTTTAGCTTGACTAGGTTTGTTTTTTCATATTTCCCTCTCATAATTCTCTTTCATAATTATCTCTCGTAATTATCTCTCTCCCCCAATAAGAGTACATTTAGCATCATTCAACTCTTTTCATATTTCCCTCGCAACCATGGAGTATCAGGAAATAACGAGTCAGTAAAAAATAAATACCATTCTAACCTTTTATTTGTTTATTTTTTTAAATAAGCCCCATATTCAAAAGACACTGAACGAGTATGTTAACTGGTCCCAGAAATGGAGAATAAAAAACCTTTTAAAATGCCAAGCAGAAATTGTCTCTTTACGCCATCTCTAAAGTCCTACCAAATTAAATCTTCACAATATATATCCTATACTTAGTAAGAAATATTTGATAAAATACTTAGGAATGTTGCAAACAATTAACATACGGAAACCTCGTATTAATGATATAGCCGACAATCAGCAATAATATCAAAATACTTTCCTCTAATAAATACACGTTGTTCATTGAAAGTTTAGTGTCGACTGATATTATGTATACTTCTAAATCTATCAACCATGATTTACGCAAGTTCATTTTGGGAATGCGCTGACTCTAGCAAACTTCAAAAGTTAACAGCCCTTCAGTACATATTTTAAGGACTGAAATGTCCCTTGGTTTATTCCACACGGTCATATTTGCAGAGAACAAAACCTACTATCTTCATTAAGCGACCACATACACGATATTCATACTTTTTATCAAAATCGTCACTCTTCCCCATGTTCAAAAGTGTGCCATTTTTCGTACATCAGATAATCATCATATAATAAATATGATTTTCCGTAGGCATGAAGCTTATTTCTGTTGTTTTTTTCTCATTTTCCCCTTTGAGAAGCTTTGATTGACAGTAAATGTTAGTGTGTTGAACGCAACACTCTTGGATTTGCTGTGCTTGTGAATGAACGAAGCAACGGCCTGTTCGCAGGGTGCGGGGCGGCGAGGGAGGATGGCAGCACTTCCGGTCGGCCGCACGCCGCGCCCTCCACCACAGTCAAATGAAAGATATTGAACATTACAAGTAACAGCGCGCAGGTTCATACTTATTGCCATTGCGTGATTCATTGTCATGTTTTTTGTCTTTAATGTTTTGTTTATTTGAGGTATAATTAAAGACAAAGATGTGTACGTTGTAGCAGTGTTGTTCAATAAAATCTCGGCTGTCAGGGTCTTTACATATTATTAAAAAGTCAGTTAGTTAGTTAATGCCTTATTTTACGTGTCGAGACTCGGGCCATCAGGCCCGCTCTTCCGTCTAACCACGCAAATTTCTCTACGCTCCTTTCAGCATCCAGCGGAGAAAGGAGGTATTATCTTGGGTGACGAAACAGGCGGATCTCAATTTTGCTCAGAGGCTTCATTTAGGCTTGAGGATCTTTTACATGCAGTAAATCTGCTACACGGGACAGCCGGCTTTACTTCCCCTCCGAAGGCAGGCGTACGAAGGATTTTTTCGGATCCACGGCTTCGATCGGGTTTGAACCCGCAAACTCGGGTACAACAGTCCGGTACGCTGAACGTTATACCACCGAATCCGCAAAAAAGCATTTTAAATGTATTTTTAACACTATTGTTGTGGCTAATCATGCGCATCCGTAATGACCTAAATGTTATTTCCAGCCCGGACGTGCCGTGGGTGTCCTGTCAGCAGACAAACAAGTGGGACGAGCCGGACGCGTGCCGCGCCGTGCTGCTGCGAGGGAAGCGAGGAGGGCGCCTGCGGCTGCGAGGGGCGATGGCGGCGATTAGTGGCCGCCTAAAGACCTGCGAGTGGCGAGGGGTGCGCAACGGTCATCGCTAGAGCTGAGGGCGAGTGCTGCGGGGAAAGGGGGCCGCGAGGGGTTAGACGCGCTTCGGGGAAGGCTCGGCGGAGTGAGGCTTTTGGAGTGAGTCAGCCAGGGTTTAGAAATGTGTTTATACGTAAAGCACTTGTCCCGTAAGTGTAGTGCGTATTATGTGGCGGCGTTCCTTCCTACACTTGGATTTAAACATCACTTCACTTGACGTAAATCAGCTGTTACGGTGTCATCCAGTCGGGAGGTTGAATGTCACCATAGTGACATGTAAGCTCCCGATTGGATGACACCGTAACAGCTGACGACCTGTCAGATGCAGCTCTAAATAACCCTTTTTTAAAATGTATTTCTACTCGTTCGACCTAAGGTCTTTGGAAGGATTTCAGTTTTACATGTTCATTTTTTCGAATTTGCGCCTTCCTAGATAAATTGAGGTTAGAATTTTCTGACTCATTCATATAATTTGTTTTCTTCTAGATGCTATTGGATTTTAATCTTGATTTGAGGGAATAAACTGTTAGGATTGTCTGTCAAGCAATTAGAAGGGAAAATACAAAGATTCTACATATTATTAGTTTAGGGAGGTTTAAGCATATCTTTGGGAAATTTGGAGTTGATTCGACTTGGAATGTTTGCGGTTTGGCTTAGATGGAATTTCAGAGCGGGATGAGATGAGGGGAGGGAAGAATAAAAAGTATTTGCTACTTTTTATATGTTCGAGTACATTATCAACTCGGAGTTCTCTGTGAATTTGATGGTTCGGAATAAAACATGGAGCTTTAATTGACTAAATAACCCGCAGTATACGTTCCTGCCTTGCCTCCCGTCACGCACGGCAGTGTGAGCATGCGAGTTCAAGCGTAAGAGTGCTCACCTGGGGCGGGCGTGGGCGTGGGCGTGGGCGAGGGCGTGGGCGTGGGCGAGGGCTTGGGCGTGCGTGGGGCAGAACGCCTCCAGGTGGCGGTTGAGCGCGCGCAGGCGGGAGAGCAGCAGCAGCAGCCAGTTGCTGTACTGCAGCAGCATCACCACGTTGAAGACGTGCGGCACGAGGTGCGGCACGAAGTGGAAGGCCCAGTCGGAGGGCGAGCGGTAGCGGCCCCACTGCGTCGCCACGTCCGCCACCGCGTACCCGCCGAAGAACAGCGCCGCCGCCGCCACCTGCGCAGCCACGCACCCACTCACCAACTCTCTATACGGGGGGTTTCGTGGATACGGGGGGTTCGTTGATACGGGGGATTTCGTGGATACGGGGGGTTTCGTGGATACGGGGGGTTTCGTTGATACGGGGGGTTTCGTTGATACGGGGGTTTCGTTGATACGGGGGGTTTCGTTGATACGGGGGTTCGTTGATACGGGGGGTTCGTTGATACGGGGGGTTTCAAAACACATTACGGGGGGTTTCAGGTGATACAGGGGGTTTTTCGGGTGATGGGGGGTTTCGTGGATACGGAGGGGTTTCGTTGTGCAGGGGGGTTCGTTGATACGGGGGGTTTCGTTGATACGGAGGGTTTCGTTGATACGGGGGGTTTCGTTGATACGGGGGGTTCGTTGATTGATTTTTTCGTGTTGCCGGGCGCGTCAATTGCTTTGGTCATGAGTCCCGTTAGTGTAGCATGTTTCTTTTTTGAGAGATGGCGGGTGATCCTCCCCGCGGGATGGCGCGAGATCGGCGCCGACCTACCGGCGGCTAGGGGGTTTCCCCTAACCAGGACTCTCCCACCAGCGGGGCACCGCCCCAGCCGGGACAAGCTCTAAGCTCCCGACCGGTCTCCCGGAATATGTGGTAGTGTAGTGCATGTTAGTGTAAGTGTGTGTGTGTAAGGGGAGATGATAGGACAAGGAAGAGCAAGGACAGATCGCGCGCGGTCCGTGGCCCGTTTGGTAGGGTACTGCTCCGGCATTCGCCTGGTGTTGATCGGAGAAACCACGGAAAACTACCGATAGGAGCAGCCGGCCGCTAGAATTGTCCTCCAGACAGCGACTGAAGCGTGGTACGGTCGCGATCATGCGACATCAGGCGGCACGACCAAGAAATACGCAAAAAGCCGAACCGTATTCCATCGTGAAGACAAGTCCCTCACGCGTCACGTAATGATAACCCTAGTATAAATATATCACACAACTCCAAACTGACCATCACGTACCTCGCGATGAGTTTCTTTTATAATCTGCAACAAATCCCTGCCTATTTAGAATCCCGACTTACTAAAAACCCAAATTATAGAGCTGCAGTCCTTAACAAGCACCTTGTTAGATCTTACCCAGAAAATTCGTATACCAGAACCCAAAGAATGAATCCTATTCAGGTTTTAGTATCTTTTAACCACTTACAAGTTAATTATAAGATAGGATCTCAGTTGTTTGCATGCAATGTTGATGTAATTTTCCCTTATCTTGTTGTATATTACCATTTAAAACAATAAAAAGTCTACGCTCCACACTACAGTTACGTCCCTCTTCCGTTTATTCAAATAAATACCTATGTAAGTGTCCATTGCAACGTTTCACCATACAATACTTCTACGGAAATTTCGAATTCATGTCTAGACTATTCACTAAAAAGTTAAGGAGACGTTAAAAGGCACTCACCAAAATTTCAGTCAAGGTTGCTGGTTTAATTGATGTGCTAAGAAATAAATATTGGAAAAAAGAACTGCCAAAGATAAAATATAATTTCAAATAATTTATCTGCTTAAGTGTTGTTGCTCAGACAGAAGGATCACATTTAAACAAAGATGTCGACGTCGGCGTCCTCAGTTCAGTCCCTGCTCTTTTGCTTCCTGATGCATCACCCCTCCCACTGCTTCGCACCACTCAGGTCCAAAGACCCACAGCGGTTCTGCACACACACACACACACACACACACACACACACACACACACACACACACAGACACACACACACACACACACCACCACAGGGAGAGCGGACTGTAGAATTGATTAGGGTTGGGGAGGAAAAGTGATGCGCACGGCAATTAACAGAACTCTGCTTTTCGGCAGGCCGACCAAACCGCTCATTCCTAAGAACGGGGTGGGAAAGGTCGAGAAGGAAAGCTTCTTCTATTAGGTGGTTTGTCAAAGCCCGAACCCTCCTCTTATACAGGAAGCCAGGGCGGGCACAGTAGCAGTCTGGACTCAAACGGTCGTGCTTGGGATGTGGCTGTCAGCTCCTGTTTAGTGGCGTTTCAAACGATTTGTTGTCACTTAATATAATTACCTTTCCTACCCATCCCTTCCCTCGCTTGATTAGAAGTTGGTAGGTCCATATGGTCTGCCTGTGGTCAGGAAGAGCGAGAGAGTCAACAGATCACGGCGTGTGCGCCATCTGCTCGTCACGTTTCCCCAACTCTAATCAGATGGAAGTGTCGCTTCGAACCAGTGGGTCGCAGGCGGTTACGTAGGCCTCAGCGGTACAAAGGTGTGTGAAGTTGATACACGTGGATTTATATGTCAAGCAGCAATAATAAATACTTAGAGCAGGTTAAAAACAATGATGAAGAAATATTCATAAAATATAATAAAGTAAATAGTTACATACATACACCTATATATTCAATAACGTAGAGATATCACCTTTACTTGATTTAGACCACATAATAAATTTAATTTTGCATCAAAACATTGAAAATCTAATCCTACGGAAATACGAAAATACAAAACAGAATGTACTGCGTGTTTACGTAAGGACTTATTTACAATTCTAGCGCGGTTAGCATAACTACAAGTCAAAAAGAGTAATTTAATTGATGGGTGCCGTAAAGTGATACTGCTGTATAATTAACAATTCGTAGCGCCTCGTGCTCCAACCTTGAAGAGGGTTGTGCCCAGGCGGAGGCGATGATACTCGGTAAGCAATGCAGGTGCAGGAGAGCGGAGGGAAGGGTGCTGAGAGGGACCCAGGCGCAGGCGGGGAGTGGGGACCTGAAGGGCCGTACAGGGGAAGCTGTAGTGGTGCGGACCTGGAAGGCGTCACAGGTGCAGGAAGCTGAAGGGGGACCCAGGTGCAGGCGAGGCTGCTGTCTCCGGAGCAAGAGACATGCAGTAGAGTTTCGGGACTAATGACCTTAGCAGTTGATGCGCCCTGAATCACTAATAATCAATCAATCATTGAACAAAAGCACATCAGAAACGATATTCATGATTTTCAGCCTCCTAAAACATTGAAACTTAAAATAAAAAACAATCATTGGTGGTGCTCTGTGACCCAATGCGACGGTAATGGTAGAATTGAAGGGCCGTACAGGGGAAGCTATAGTGGTTCAGACCTGGAGGGCGTCACAGGTGCAGGAGGGTGAAGGGTGGCCCAGGTGAAGGAGAGGGGTGCCGAAGGGGGCCGCAGGCGGGGGCAAGAGGTGCGTACACGTGGAGAGTCCTGGGTGCAGGCGGGGGGTGCGTACCTGTTCAGCAACTCAGGTGCAGGCGGGGTGACTACCTAAGGTTGATGCAGGAGCAGGCAGGGGCGGGCTACTCAAAGAGCAACGGAGGTACAGGAGGGGGTGATGCATATCTATGGGCAACGCAGTTGCAGCCAGAGGGAGCAGTTCTGAATGGCGACCAAGGTGCAGGAGGGGTAGGCGGAGTGGTGGGAGGGTTCACAGGAGGTACGTACCTAACCTGCATACCTAACTGCATGGCGACGCAAGTGAAGGTGGGGGGGCGGTCTCGGAGAGCGAACGAGATGAGAGCACAGGTCTGCGAACCTGGATATCAACCCAGGTAAAGGTAGGAAGTGTGGTCCTGCAGGGTGACCCAAGTGTAGGGAGGGGGTGCGGTTCCTGAGGGCGACCCAGGTGCATGCGTGAGATGAGCGCCTGAAGGGCGACTCAGGATCCGGGGGAGCGGTACCCTAAAGCGATCCAGGAGAAGGTAGGAGATGCGGTCCTGTATGGTGACCCAGGTGTACACGTGGGGAGAGTACCTGAAGGGCGACCTACAAGGTGCAGAAGGGGGCTGCACCTATAGGGCGATCCAGGTGCAGGCGGGGGGTCCGTACTTAAATGCCGACCCAGATGCAGGTAGGATTCCGTACCTATACGGCAACCTAAGTGAAGGTCGAAGGTGCGGTTCTGTACGTCGACCCAGGTAAAGGAAAGGGTTTTGCCTCCGAGTGCGACCCAGGTACAGCGTGGGGTGCTTACCTAAATGCCGACTCAGGTGCAAGTGGGGGTGTGTACCTATAAGGCGACCTAGGTGCAGGTGGAGGGGGGAGCGGATCCGGATTGCGACCCAGGTAAAGCCAGGAGGTCCGGTCCCGTACGGCGCCCCAGGTGCATGAACTGTAGAGCGACATAGGTGTAGGAAGGGGATGTGGATCCCGAGGCCGACCCAGGTGCATGTGTGGAGTGCGTACTTGAATGACAACCCAGGTGCAAGTGAGGGTGCGTATTTGTAAGGTGACCCAGATGCAGGTGGGGGGAGCGGATACGGATTGCGACCCAGATAAAGGCAGGAGGTGCGGTCCCGTACGGCGCCCCAGGTGCATGCGCTGTAGGGCGACATAGGTGTAGGAAGGGGGTGTGGATCCCGAATGCGACCCAGGTGCATTTCTGGTGCGTACCTGAATGGCGACCCAGGTGCAAATGATGGTGTATACCTGTAGGGCAACCCAGGTGCAGGTGGGGGAGCGGATCCGGATTGCGACCCAGGTAAAGGCAGGAGGTGCGGTCCCGTACGGCGCCCCAGGTGCATGCGCGAGTGCGTACCTGTAATGATACATAGGTGTAGGAAGGGGGTTTGGATTCCGATGGCGACCCAGGTGCATGTGTGGAATCCGTACTTGAATGACGACCCAAGTGCAAGTGAGGGTGCGTATTTATAAGGCGACCCAGGTGCAGGTGGGGGAGCGGATCCGGATTGCGACCCAGATAAAGGCAGGAGGTGTGGCCCCGTACGGCGCCTTAGGGTGCATGAGCTGTAGAGCGACATAGGTGTAGGAAGGGGGTGTGGATCCCGAGGGCGACCCAGGTGCATGTGTGGAGTGCGTACTTGAATGACGACCCAGGTGCAAGTGAGGGTGCGTATTTATAAGGCGACCCAGGTGCAGGAGGGGGGAGCGGATCCGGATTGCGACCCAGAAGGCAGGAGGTGCGGTCCCGTACGGCGTCCCAGGTGCATGCGCAAGTGCGTACCTGTAATGATACATAGGTGTACGAAGGGGGTGTGGATTCCGAAGGCGACCCAGGTGCTTGTGTGGAGTCCGTACTTGAATGACGACCCAAGTGCAAGTGAGGGTGCGTATTTATAAGGCGACCCAGGTGCAGGTGGGGAGCGGATCCGGATTGCGACCCAGATAAAGGCAGGAGGTGTGGCCCCGTACGGCGCCCCAGGTGCATGAGCTGTAGAGCGACATAGGTGTAGGAAGGGGGTGTGGATCCCGAGGGCGACCCAGGTGCATGTGTGGAGTGCGTACTTGAATGACGACCCAGGTGCAAGTGAGGGTGCGTATTTATAAGGCGACCCAGGTGCAGGAGGGGGGAGCGGATCCGGATTGCGACCCAGATAAAGGCAGGAGGAGCGGTCCCGTACGGCGCCCCAGGTGCATGCGCGAGTGCGTACCTGTAAGGATACATAGGTGTAGAAAGGGGGTGTGGATACCGAGGGCGATTGCATGCGTGAAGTGCGTACCTGAAAGGCGACGTAGGGGCTGGAGGGGATGTGTACCTATAAGACCCAGGTGCAGGTAGGGGGAGCGGATCCGGATTGCGACCCAGATAAAGCAGGAGGTGCGGTCCCGTACGGCGCCCCAGGTGCATGGGTGAATCCGTACCTGCAGGGCGACACAGGTGTAGGAAGGGGTTGTGGATCCCGAGGTCGACCCAGGCGTATGCGTGGGGTGCTACCTAAATACCGACCCAGGTGCAAGTGGGGGTGTGTACCTATAGGGCGACCTAGGTGCAAGCGCGAGTCCGTACCTGCAAGGCGACACAGGTGTAGGAAGGGGGTGTGGATCGCGAGGTCGACCCAGGTGCAAGTGGGGGTGTGGACCTGTAGGGCGCCCCAGGTGCATGCGCGAGTGCGTACCTGCAGGGCGGCGCACGTGCGCGCTCGTCGGCAGGCGCGCTCCCTGGCGCGCGGCGGCCAAAGCGCGGCGTCGGCGGCGGCGACGGCGGCGAGGGCGTCGCGGGGCGCGCGCGGGTAGACGACGGCGCCGAGGAAGACGGACGCGAACATGCAGAGGTAGACGAGCGCGCGCATGCCCACGTGCACGACGAGCGTGCGCGTGTCGCCGTAGCCGTGGCGGAGCGCGCGCGCCACGTACATGGCGAGGCAGGCGAGCAGCGCCGCGCTCAGCAGCAGCGCGTACGCCACGGCCCAGGGCGAGGTGCGCAGGCGCGGGCCGTCGGCCCCCGCCCGCGCGTAGCGGAACGTGGCCAGCCCCGTCGCGCGCGACGCGTAGTACAGCGGCTCGGCCGCCCAGTACACGTCCCGCGCCGCACGCCTGGCCTCGCCCTCGCCCGACGCCGGGGGTGGGGAGCGAGCGTCCCTCGGCGCGGGCGGAGCGGCACTGGGCGCACGCGGCAGGGGCATTGAGGGCGGCGCAGGCGCTGCGGGCGCTGGGAGCGCTGTGGGCGCTGTGGGCGATGAGGGTGATGTGGGCGCTGGGGGCGCTGGGGACGCTGTGGGCGATGAGGGCACTGAGGGCGCTGAGGGCGCTGAGGGCGCTGAGGGCGCTGAGGGCGCTGTGGGCGATGTGGGCAATGGGGACGTTGGGGGCGCAGGGGGCGCTGGGGACGCTGTGGGGGATGTGGGCGCTGTGGGCGATGTTGGCGATGTGGGCGATGTGGGCGATGTGCGCGATGTGGGCGATGTGGGCGATGTGGGCGATATGGGCGATGTGGGCGCTGGGGACGCTCTGGGCGTTGGGGGCGCTGGGGACGCTGTGGGCGCTGTGGACGATATGTGTGATGTGGGCGATGTGGGCGATGTGGGCGATGTGGGCGATGTGGGCGATGTGGACGATGTGGGCGATGTGCGCGATGGGGACGCTGTAGGCGATTTGGGCGCTGGGGGTGATGCGGGCGATATGGGCGATATGGGCGATGTAGGCGATGGGGACGCTGTGGGCGATGGGGACGTTGTGGGCGATGTGGGCGATGAGGGCGCTGGAGACGCTGTGGGCGCTGTGGGCGATGAGGGCAATGGGGGCGATGGAGGCGATGCGGGAGATGAGGGCGATGTAGGCGATGTGGGCGATGTGGGCAATGGGGGCGATGGAGGCGATGCGGGTGATGAGGGCGATGTGGGCGATGGGGAAACTGTGGGTGATGTGGGCGATGTGGGGGATGGGGACGCTGTGCGCGATGTGGGCGATGGGGACGCTGTGGACGATGTGGGCGATGGGGGCGATGGAGGCGATGGGCGGCACCCGCCCGTCCGCTCGCGCGCCGCTTCCCACATCGGTGAGAATTCGTCCGTCGGCCCTGAGCGCGTTCGTAAAACAGGCGATTCGCGGCGGCGAGCCGCTTACGTCACAGGACGAACGCTCCCACACAGCGACAAAAGCCCTGAAACCACAGGCAGAGGTTGACGGCTCTCGTTTGCACCTCATTGACGGTCACACGAAACAAAACAAACACCATGTTTCACACAAGCAAAGAATGAAAACTACGAAAAGCTGTGCTGCCAAAACACACTAAAGCCTTTATCTAACGAAAAACATGGTAATCACATTTATTTCATGTATGTTCATAATCTTTTGAATTGTTAGAATATAAAGGTTTAATACTTTCTTACACTACACAAACTAAATATTCGGATGGATTTAAATATATTTGAAATAAGTATAATTTTAGTTCAATGACCAGAAAGATTGCTGGTTAGTGTATTTTGAGAGTTATATATCATGCAGTTTTTATTTTTTCATAACTAATGCAAACTTCCACGATATTTATAAGTAATAATAATCAGTATACATATCTCTAAATTTTAGCAAATTTGCAAAAGAAAAAAGCATCTCCAGATAGCTTACAAAGAAAAGAATAATTTCCGAATCTCTATTAATGCTGAATTTTACCTCAGACATGTAACATACTGAACTGAAGTAACTTGCATAATCACACTCTCTTTGGACTATACACGTTAAACGTGGTGGTAGATCTGAAGCAGCAGTGCCTGTGAATGAAGCCCATCGAAGAAAACCTCGTGGCAAAGGCGGAGGCACAGAGGGGTAGAGGGACCGCTCATTTTCGAAAGGGGCTCCATTGCAAGGGGCTCCCTATTTAATAAAATATTTCATTTCCTTAAAATTCATTAATTCTTCTTTTTAAGATAAAATTTGGGGAATTGATACACGACATTTGGGGAAGAGGCTGTCCGAATTATTTGGCAATACTCATAACAGGGGTGTCCAAATTACAAGGCCTCAAGGGCCACAACTATAATCTTTAATATGGTCGCGGGCCGTATTTTCATTACTCGGACCATCGATAGCTGACTTACCCTTATTGTTGATCTCGGCATTTTACCCGGCTGCTCTGAAACGGGGGGAGGAATGAAGTGAATGGATCCATGCGTATTACCAGGCCCTACTGTGCTTAACACAGTGTACCACATTCGGATAATTTTGAGTACTTCAATTTACTTGAATCTAAACTAAATATATATTTTTACATTAATGGGGAATTGATCTTGACAGAGCGCGTGCGATAGGCACAAAAGGTTAGTAAGTTAGTTAATGCCTCATTTTACGTGGCGAAACTCGGGCCATCAGGCCCGCTCTTCCGTCTGACCACGCAAATTTCGCTACGCTTCTTTCACCATCTAGCGGACAAAGGAGGTATTATCTTGGGCGACGAAACAGGCGATCTCAATTTTGCTCAGAGGCTTCTTTTAGGCTTGAGGATCTTTTACATACAGTAAATCAACTACATGGGATAGCCGGCTTTACTTCCCCATTCGAAGGAAGGCGTACGCATGATTTTTTCGCCCTTAAAAAAATCCACGGGTTGTCGCCCGGCAAGGATGCAAGGGACTTTCACGTTTGATTAATAACACTTCGCGGGCCGCAATAAATGGCACCGCGGGTCGTCAGTTGGACAACCCTGCTCTAAAGCTTTCGCCTCAAAATCAATCCAATGTATTGTATCATAACTACATTTCATAACTACATTTTCTTTGTAGTATGATTTACTCATTTGTTAGAGAAACGTGAGTGTTAAGTCCAAAGGCCTACCGGGAGCGGTAGCTCAGTGCATCAACTGACGTCACTGCAGCGCCTCTGAGCGGGAGGTCCTAGGTTCCCACTCCCCATGGCGGCAGGATTTTCGACACGACCTTTTCAGCTAGGTCGAATTCAGTCGCTGTCTGGAGGAGAATTCTAGCGGCCGGCTGCTCTGATCGGTAGTTTTCCGTGGTTTCTCCGATCAACACCAGGCGAATGCCGGAGCAGTACCCTACCAAACGGGCTACGAACCGCGCGCGATCTGTCCTTCCTCATCCTTGCCCTATCCTCTCCCCTTACACACGCACACACACGCTTACACTGACATGCTCTGCACTACCACATATTCCGGGAGACCGGTCGGGAGCTTAGAGCTTGTCCCGGCTGGGGCGGTGCCCCGCTGGTGGGAGAGTCTTGGTTAGGGGGAAACCCCACTAGCCGACGGTAGGTCGGTGCCGGATCTCGCCATCCAGCGGAGGAAGATCACCGCCATCTCCCGAGAAAAAAACATGCACTACACTAACGGGACTAATGAACAGAACAGTTGACGCGCCCGGAAACACGAAACAATCAAACCAATCAAACCAATCCAAAGGCCTCATGGGGAAGGCGGCGCCGGGGTGGCGATGAAGTTGCAGCCTCCGCCGCGTGCGATTGTCGCGTGCGTGGCCGTGGCCGCGGCTGCCCGGGATGCCCCTAACGGCGTGCACGGGCGTGCGACGGCCCCCAGGGCCAGGAAGCGCATCCGGCGCGCGCCCCGCCACGCCACGCCAGCCCGCCATGGCGTAATTCGCCCATAAAAAGGTTCCTTACAGACACGTGAGAAAAAACGAGGAAAAGACGCAAGCTCACTTGCGTAATGATCAACGGGATGAAGTAATTTACCAATGAATGTTTTGTAGATTAAAAAATGCAAACTAAGACGCAAAAAACCATAAATCTATTTTTGGCAAAAGCGCAGCGAGTCACTGATTAGGAAAACCTGCACTACTGCGATTATACAGCTCTTCTTTCCTGCCTTCTTTGAATTGGACCTCGTCCTGACTACTTTACCAAACCAAATTTCGAGCAAACCCACGAAACTACATAATACATGTAGTTCTTAGTTGTTTTTGGAGCTTCATGTATGTTTTTTACTGATAATACTAAATACAAAAAAAGTGAAAAAGTACGTGAATGTTGGGTGACTGTATTCTGAGGAAATGGATTTTGATTGTAAGTTTTCGAGTGAATAGTCCCACTTTTTTATCCAAGACTCTGTATTAACTGAAATTAATCGTGTTATAAGCACTTATGATACATTGCTTCATATTTGAAAAAAAACCACCGAGGCAGGTGGTTCAGGGCATCAACTGATGTCACTACCGTGACTCTGACCGAGAAGTCCTGGAGTTCGAGTTCCGACGGTGGTGGCAGGATTTTCGACACTAGTCAGATAGCTAGGTTGAGTTCCATCGCTGTCTGAAGGAGAATTCTAGCGGCCGGCTGCACTGGTTTCCTGAGGTTTCTCCGATCAATACCAGACGAATGGCGGAGCAGCATGCAAACAAACGGGCCGTGGATCGCGGGCGTTATTTCCTTCCCAATCCTTGTCCTATTTTCACCCCCTACACACACAGTTACTTCACTAAAGTACTACACATACCGGAAGACCGGTTTGGAGCTTAGACTTTGTCCCGGCTGGAGCTGTCTCCTCTTGTAGGAGATACCTCGTTGGGAAAACCCGGGTAGCCAACGGACGATCTCTGCGGGATCTCGCCAACGTAAGATCATCGCTACCTCCAGAGCAAGAGACATGCAGTAGACTTTCGGAACTAATGACCTTAGCAGTTGACAAGTCCGGAATCTCAAGTGATCAATCAACCATTGAAAAAAAGCACATCAGAAGCAATATTAATGATTTTCAGCCCCTAAAACATTGAAACGTAAAATAAAGAAGCAATCATTGATGGTGCTCTAAGCCCCCATGCAGTACTCCGCTGGTGGGAGAGTCCTAGTTAGGGGGAACCCCCACTAGCCGACAGTAGGTCGACGCCGGATCTTGCCATCCAGCGGGGGAAGTTCACCGCCATCTCCCGAGAAAAAAACATGCACTACACTAACGGGACTAATGACCAGAGCAGTTGACGCGCCCGGAAACACGAAAAAATCAATCAATCAATCAATCTAAGCCCCCATGCATCGGTTATGCTCGAATTAAAGAAACAAATCACGAAATTAGGTTGAATATCAAGCTGATAGGACTTTCATGATGAAAACGCTGAGTACCTTAGTGCGTGGATAGCAGCGCAGCGCAACGTCAGTCGTCGGCGGTGAAGAGCGCGGCGTCGTCCGCGGGGGTGGTGGTGGCGGCGGTGGTGGTGGTGAGCGTGGCTGGCGAGTGCTGCCCTCCGACGGGCGTCTTGTACTGCATGAGGATGACGATGTAGGTGGCGACGGCGCCGGCCATCTTGGCCAGCAGCCCGCCGTCGAGCAGCACGAGGCCGCAGGCGCAGAAGGCGGCGCGCGCGTGCAGCAGGTGCTGCGAGAAGCGCAGCAGCAGGCGACGCTCGCGCGGCGCGGTGGGCTCCAGCAGCAGCCTGCACACGCACGCACACGCGCCTACTCAGCCACTACGCAAGGAGCGTTCTCACCATACTACCAACGCTATATCATCAATGAGACACCGGGAACGGCGGCTCAGTGCATCAACTGATGTCACTGCACCACCTCTGACTGGGAGGTCCTAGGTTCCCACTCCCCACGGCAGCAGGATTTTGGACACTAGCTTGTCAGCTAGCAGTACCCTAACAAACGGGCCACGGACCGCGCGCGATCTTTCATTCCTCTTCCCCCCTATCCTCACCCCTTACACACACACACACACACACACACACACACACACACACACACACACTAACATGCACTACACTACCACATATTCCGGGAGACCGGTCGGGAAGTTAGAACTTGTCCCGGCTGGGGTGGGGTTCCGCTGGTGGGAGATACTTAATAGGGGAAAACCATATGTGCCAACGTGTAGATCGGCGCTGGATCTCGCCATCCAACGGGGGAAGATAATCGCTTCCACCCGCGATGAAAACATGCACAAACTTACAGGACTAATGATCTGAGCCGTGGACGCGTCCGGAATCACTAATCAATCAATCCACTGAGCTGAGTTGTAAAGATAAGATGACTGGTGTGATTGACGCTCCTGACGTGCGAACTGCGTAGTGTTATTTACTTTCTTCGAGAAGGGACTAGTGAAGCAGAGATTTTCCTCAAACGAGTCAGGTATACGATGTAAACTTGCAAACAAAATAAGAGGAATGCTGGCCTCTGGAGATGTCCTCATTCATGGCCTGCCCCATTGTGTTGTTGTAACCGAACAATATTTCGGGCAGAAGGAGCGTGCTTGTTCAGCTGGTGACTTGAGCCGTCTGAGCGCCAAATTATTTTCAACTTTTCCTCGAATTAACCAATAAGAATATTCAGAACAAAGTTTAAGCTCACAATCACGTCACTGGCGGCAACGTCCATCGAAGAGGTGATTGAAAAGCTCGTCCACAGATTGATAATTATGGCGATTATATAAAAAGTTAACATTATATTTACATAATTACATAACTTACTGATTTTACATAACTATTGGCAATGAATTATTTTTTTTCTTAAAATTTGTCTTTTAGAAGATGGAATAAAACAGCCCTCACAGCATTAAAAAAATCGTTTTTATTAATTTTTCAAGTAACGAAACTTTTAATATGCCAATTGAAAAATTGTAATTCAGCAAACGCAAAAAAATATGTGAAAAGACGAGAATCTATTTGCAGATACCAAGTAAGTGATAGGGATTGATGAATAACCTTCATGGGACTTGAAACTTGAAACGTTCATTAATGGATTTTAACTTAGGTAAAAACGTTTACCTGACGTTGTTATGTAATAAAAGTGATCGAATATGGTGCAAATAAAACCTGATATTATTTTCATGACTTGTTGAAAGTGCACGCTGCACAGTGCATGCTGACAGTGCACGCTGAAAAAATATATTACTAAACATAAATAAGTTTTTAATTTCCAAACAATCACACCAATCACTTCACAATTTTCGTTTAATATACTGTGGAGATGGGACGGAAAATGATATTTTAATTTCAAATAGGGAACCCCATTTTCAATCACAATAATAGCCAAAAATCACATAGGATTATTCTGTGTGTCTTTTCAGTAAGGTATCAAGTGACTAGCTAGTGAATTGTTTTCGAGATGAGTAATGTAAAGCAAGGAAGACGCGTGCTTTATGGAGGGTTAGACGCACCTAGAAATCAACGGAGCAGTCGCGTCAGCGGCGGCGGTGCACATGTGACCTCCCGTGGCCAGAGCGACGACCTTCACCACGTCCAGCAGCAGCCAGTGCACGTAGCGGTGCACGCTCACGCGCACGGAGTAGTACACGGAGCAGATGGTGTCCACGAACAGGCACGTGATCTCAAGGAGCACCTGCAATGAATTTCAGCAAATTGCATCGACTCGTAAAAAATGAAATAAAATAAAAAAATAAAATAAATAAAATGAAAAATAAAAATAAAATTTAAAAAATACAATGAAAAATAAAAAATAAAATAAAAGTAAAATAAAAAATTAAATTAAAAAATAAAATAAGTAAATAAATGCAAACGGGTTTTGCTGGGCCAAGAAGAAGTAAAACTATAGTTTCGTGCATCGTGTTAATTTAATTATTTCACCATTTGATATTTTATTATTGTTGAGCATATTTGAACTACTACTATCCATATTAGAATAAAAGTTCTATAAAATAACACTCCTAAATCTTCATACAGAACTGAATTTCTTTTTTCTAAATTTTAACAATTTATTGGAATAGTGATGACTAGGGGACGGATTTTAATGAATTTTTTTTTTCAATTTAAAACAATGCAGTTTAGTATAAAAAATTCATTTTATGTTATGACAAAAGGAATTGACCAATTTCTATAGATCATTATTATGTATTTTCTGTCGATTTCGCTTAATAAGTCATTTTTTACCTTTTCTCGTCATTTTTAATGCATTTTTGCCAATTTTATCGATTTTAATGATACTTGCTTCAAATTACGTTTATGTCACAAACAGAATTACTCAGTAGCTGCTCCTATTTGTTTGCTCAAAAATTGCTTTGGCAGCCGTTGTGATGTAATTCTTGTGATGTATATCAGCGCTATTTCCAGATCGGCCGATTTCGGGTTAACTCTAAAAACAGAGATTTCCTGGTAAAATCGATCCAAACCAGAAGTTTTCAAGCGGAGTTCACTCGATCGAATGGAAGAAGCCTCGATTATATCCGTAACGTATCCAACAGCTTGAGTAGTTCATCCGAACTGGTTATGATAAGATTTTTTACGTCAATTTTCTTTGGTTTGAGGACATTTGTAAAAGCATTTGTAAACATTTTATTGATCAATTTTAGCGATGTTAAGGTCATCAAAATCCGACCCCTTGTGATGACAAAATATTGTAAAGGCAACAATGTATTGGAATAGAGGTGACTCCGCTCACCTGGAAGCCGAAGCACACGTTGACCTGGTCCACGGCCTCGCAGAGCGCGTCGTGCGCGCGGAAGAGCGTGTTGAGCCCCGGCGGCCCCCACGCCTCCTTGTCCACGCCGTTGCTCGTCGGGGAAGCCCCTTCGTGATACACGTGCGCGAACACCCCCCGCAGCAGGCGGTCGTCGATGACGGCGGGCCCCGCCCCCTCGGCGCCCGGTCGCGCGCGCGCGCCGCCCTCCGCGTCGGCGGGCGTGGGCGGCGGCGCGCCGCGCTGGGCCTCGCGGGCGGCGGCGGCCAGGAAGGCGTCGCTGCAGCCGTTGCGCCGCCGGCACTCGTCCAGCAGCGCCTGCCAAAGCATCCACACAGCCATGTTGCCATACATCGCTATAGAACGATTTTCCTAAGGATGAGCCAAAGTGACAGTTAGCGAAAACAAGTGAACATCACATTATTTCAGACAAGTATCCCTCCGCCGCGACAGCTGTTCAGCGACGCCCCATCGTAGAGTGATAATGGCTTCTGTGAAAACATCCCTACGAAGTACGGAAAATATTTACATTTAATTACGTACGTGGAAAATCTCTTAACATGCTCTCATAATCAGTAAAAGAAAACTGCCACGAATGTAAATAGAAAGAAAAATGATTTTAAGCTGGAAACACGTGCAGTGGTACGCATCTCGCATTCAAGTCTCGGTTTTAAAATAAACATAATATTTATCACACAAAAAGTAAATGTAATGTAATGTTTATAAAAAAAAGAATTTTTACAGAAGAGCACATAACACTCCACTTCCTAATTTCAATTATTTCTCGCGGCGCACTATATTTTTGTCGGACGAGGACATCACAAAAGGAAGTTTCGAAGCCATTTACAAGTTAGCCAACTGCAAACGAACGAATGCGGGAAGGGAGTCTAATGGGCTCGAAGGCACAACGACCACAGAACCTTCAGTTATGTTGCCACCACTAGCTGTCACTTTGGCTCATCCTTAGGAAAATCGCTCTATAAAAGGGTTTTCGATGTCGATATAGACGAGAAAACATCCACGTTTTAATTGATTGATTGATTGATTGATTTTTTCGTGTTTCCGGGCGCGTCAACTGCTTCGGTCATTAGTCCCGTGAGTGTAGTGCATGTTTTTTTCTTGGGAGATGGCGGTGATCTTCCCCCGCTGGATGGCGAGATCCGGCGCCCACCTACCGTCGACGAGTGGGGTTTCCCCCTAACCAGGACTCTCCCACCAGCGGGGCAACGCCCCAGCCGGGACACGCTCTAAGCTCCCGACCGGTCTCCCGGAATACGTGGTAGTGTAGTGCATGTTAGTGTAAGTGTGTGTGTAAGGGGAGAGGATAGAACAAGGAAGAGGAAGGAATGATCGCGCGAGGTCCATGGCCCGGTTGTTAGGGTACTGCTCCGGCATTCGCCTGGTGTTGCTCGGAGAAACCACGGAAAACTACCGATCAGAGCAGCCGGCCGGTAGAATTCTCCTGCAGACAGCGACTGAATTCGACCTAACTGAAAAGCTAGTGTCGAAAATCCTGCCGCCGTCAGGACTCGAACCTAGGACCTCCCGGTCAGAGGCCGGTCAGAGGCGCTGCAGTGACATCAGTTGATGCACTGAGATACCGCTACCGGTCCATGTTTTAATTATAGACCAATAAACATGCAATTTTCCTATCCATTTTTAATTACAGTACGTAAATATTTTATTGTTTGGTTACCAGCATGTTAGTAGTATGTAAACATTATTATCGAATGTAAAGAATAAAATTAAGAATAAGGAGCATCGTGTCTTGCTATCGATTACGTGTCCCACTGTCAATTCATGTAATGGCACGTCTGGCGAGAACATACATTCATAACCCAAGCAGCTCCCAAACGTCCTCAGATTGCACAAGCAAAATGTGCAGCCAGATAAAGAGGATGACGCAAAACAACGATATTGCTGTGGATTGCTGCTACTCTACAACGTGCTTAAACCTCTTTATTAAAAAAAATTAAAAGAAACATCGACGTTTTTGCAACAAAATATCGATGTGAAGAAAACATCAAAATCAAAACATCGATGTTAATGTATCGATGTTTCTGGTAGAAAACATCGATATTTTAAAAACATCGATTTTTTGGCCATCTCTACTGCCGGGGCAGCCAGGGGAACCACATATCACCTCCACAACATCGTGGTTCAAGGCCATGCATGTTTCAAAATATAAACATTATGCTATCATAATACGTTGCCCCAAAACCATCCAAAATTTAGAATATTGATGTTTCAAAATATCGATTTTCTAAGTACTAACGTGGGTGTTAAGCACACATCACCCCAAACCAAAAGTAATGGTCAAAATTAGAACATTGCTGTTAATCATATATCGACACAAAACCATCAATATTTCAAAATATGGATGATCAAAATAAGATCATTATTGTTCAGAAAACATTGTATCATTAAGTCATTTGATGTACACTGGAATTAAAAAAAAAAGAAAGGCAATAACGTTGTCTAAAAAATAGTGTATGTCACACAGTGTATTTATTTTGATCGTAGAACTGTGCAACTCGACCTATTAGCCTCGTGGCGCAACCATTTCTATTCGCAAAACACAATGTCACTTTCACAGTCGTATCATAAATATGCATTGAAACAATAACAATGTTATAAAAGACACTGGCATGGGCTTGGACGGGCGTCGCACCTGGAAGAAGGCGTTGACGCGCAGGAATCGCGCGCGCAGCGAGTGCGTGGCGATGACGAACTGCAGGTCGACGACTGCGCTGAACACCAGCGGGTACACGGTGAGCGCGTAGTGGAAGAACCAGTCGGCGGGTTGGTCGAAGTCGCCGGCGGCGCCGCAGGCCTCGTACACGGCGTAGGCGGCCAGCGCCAGCCCCGCGCCGCCCAGCAGCAGCCAGAGCGAGCGGCGCGCGCCGCGGTACAGAGCGGCGCGGTCGCGCACCAGCACGCGGTCAACGGCGGCCACGCGCGCCAGCAGCGGCCACACGCGCCCGCGGTGCAGCGCGGCGCTGGCGCCCACCGCCCCCAGCGCCGCCCCGTACGTCAGCACCTGCCACACGCACACGCACACACACACTCGTCGCAGTTGCGTTGCCGCTCACGTCAGCTGCGGTTATCTACATGGCACCGTCAAACGCACTGCCCCTAGTGGTAGGTGCTCACTCTCTCTCTCTCTCTCTCTCTCTCTCTCTCTATCTCACACACACACACACACACACAGACACACACACACACACAGCACATTCAAGAACAGCCACACGCGACCACGGTGCAACGTAGCGCTGGCGCCAACAGCTTCCATGCGTCAGCACCTCACACACACACACACACACACACACACACACACACACACACACACACACACACACATTTGTCGAATTTACATTGCCCCTCACGTCTTTCCGGCCACCTACACGGCAGATTCAAAAGCACTGTCCCTAGCGGTAGGTGCTCACACTCACTCACTCACTCACACACACACACACACACACACACACACACACGGCACATTCAAGAACAGCCTCAGGCGGCCACAGGGAAACGCCGCGCTGGCGCCAACATCTCCCAACGCGGCCCCGTACGTCGTCTGCCACACACACACACACACACACACACACACACACACACACACACACACACACACACACACACACACACACTCGTCGCAGTTACATTGCCCCTCACGTCAGCTCCGGTTACCTACACGGCACAGTCAAACGCACTGCTCCTAGCGGTAGGTGCTCACTCTCTCACTCTCACTCTCTCTCTCTCTCTCTCACAAAAACACACACACACACAAAACACATTAAAAAACAGCTGCACATGTGGCCACGGTTCAACGTCGCGCTGGCGCCTACAGCTCCCAACGCGGCTCCGTACGTCAGCACCTGACACACACACACACACACACATACTCGTCGCAGTTACATTGCCCCTCACGTCAGCTCCGGCCACCTACATGGCACATTCAGAAGCACTATCCCTAGTGTTATGTGCTGCCCCCACCATAGCACTTTCAATAACAACGAACCGCATGCAGCACCTGGCACATGTACACACACGGTACTTTCAAGAACGCCGAATCGCACGTCAGCGCCCGATGCACCAGCACATGGTTCTTTCATAAACTGCTGATCTGATCGGAAGTTTTTTATGGTTTCTCCGATCAACACTAGGCAAATTGCGGAGCAGTTCCCTAAGAAACGGGCCACGAATCGCGCGTGATCTTTCCTTCCTTTTCCATGTCCTATCCTCACCCTTACTTACACACTCATACACTAACATGCACTTCACTGCCACACTGGGCGGGAGATCAGTCCATTTAGAACTTGACCGGGCTTGGGTGATTCCCGTTGAAAAGAGATACCTGGACGAGGAAAATTCCCCAATCTGACATCCGGATCGGCGCCGGATCTGACCATCTAGCAGGGGACAAAAACATACACTCCATATATTGGCCTAACGACCACAGAAGTTGACGTGCCCAGTAACACGATACAGTCAATATTAACTAATTGAAAACTGTTAAAACTTTGTGGAACTGATTATTATTATAAGAGCGTTTCTAGAATCAATACATTATTAGAATGATACATTTCTCTAGTTTAACTGAACTGGTCAGAAAGACTGGCGATTCTTGTCAGTCAGAGAGTTGAAGTTTCGAGAAAGCATTGCTAAAACGATATAGCCATATGATAAAAATGTCGATATTTCAGAAGAAATGGAATAATTTTTTTGACAGAGGGAAGAAAAGAACCGTGAGATATGCCATTAGGATGGAATGTGCAACATTATAATGTTACTTGACCGATATCAGTCATACGCAGAGAAAAATTTACGCCCGCGACACATAGGCAGCTGTCGAGGGCGGCAAATTTGGATGACATTTTCTGTAAATTTTATTTTTAGTAAAGTATTTTAATCAGAATTTAATCTTTCCGAATGGCAGAATTGCTTGTAGATTACTTTGTGCACATATTACACATTGTAGTGCGGAGCGATCTTTTTCCGTTTTGAGAATAATTAAAAATTATATATGGTCGAGCTTCAAGCAGAATAGACTTGGTGCACTTTTCTATTATGGCTATAGAATCTGATGTGTAACTATCGATAAGTTATGATTGTTTGGTCAGCAATTTTGCGCAGCACAAAGCGGGACGAATTTTTTTTTAATATTGTACCTGATGTCAGATAACACTTTATTATATTTTCATAATATTATTGTAACAGAAATTACGTAAGTCTGTTATTTGAATGGTGTTCTATAAATAAATAGTTCTATGAAAGCAGTCCAAACATTTTAGAAAATCAAAGTAAATAAACATGTTTAATAAAGTAAAACACAACAACTTGTAACGTTTTTGTTGAGCAGTGTAAAATATTAATAAATGACTATTCGAAAGGCGGGGAGGGGGAGTGAAAGACGACAAATTGAGCATTGCCTAGGACGGCAAACAGGTTAAATACACCCCTGAAAATACGAGAAATATGTGCTGTTATAGCACCGTTAATTACTATTAACGTATACGTCATTTTGACGACACAATATTAATACGTTAGTTTGCTTCGGAGAATGCGTATGGTAGTGCCCTCAAATTAAGCAGAGCTTGATTTCTCTTCGATGTCTCAAAACGTTCTTAGAAGCAGAAACACATAGAAACGATAGTTTATCTTCTGGTAGACATTTCAAGAGTTACTGAACCTTCATAACACAGCAGAGATAGCAGCTAGATTTATAACGGCCAGTGACTGTTGCAGAGGAATATATAGTCCATATAGCATTGCAAAATTCATAGTAAGTGATGTAGATCAATATAATTCAATACTGCTTATGTCAATACATGTGTGACCGTTCTTTCATATAGAATAGTTTTTCTAAGATTAGTGTCAGAGAGTAAAATAGAAATGATACAATTCTATACTCTTATAAATGCGCTGAATCAATTCAACCTTTTATTAACCTACTACGGGAGCCTTGATAAATTAAGTAAACCAATACAAAATTATGGCAATTAAAACTTAGGCGGAGCAGTAGCGGAATAACTTTACCTAACCTCTTTGATGTCTCCACCACAAATGTTTACGTGACAGAAACATCTCTGGCCATCTTGAACATCATCAAGCCTCGAGGTTGTTGCTGCATCGCAGCCCAGATGCTTGAGAAGCTACAACAAGAAGCTCTCATTTCCCATCACTCTCACTTACCTTTCACTCTCGCTTCCCCTTCGCTCTCACTTCCCTTTCACTCTCACTTACCCTTCTCTCTCACTTCCCTTTCACTCTCACTTCCCCTTCGCTCTCACTTCCCCTTCACTCTCACTTCCACTTCCCCTTCCCCTTCAAGTCCCCGTCGCACGGAGCCTTGGTCTCGACCTTGGTCTGCTCCACCTCACAGTGGGCAATTTGTCAGGCAAGTCATTCGTCTTCGCCAGGCTATACGTACACTTCAACTATTCTGAAGATACCTTGTACGATCATGGTTGCTGTTCCATGCAAGGAATATAGCTCACACTTTTCTACATTGGTACAATTAAAGAGATGTTGAGATGTTGAAATCAATCGATCAAAAATAAGAGAAGATATTTTTCTTGCACAGTAGAACTGTACAAAAATGTACTATTTGGCGATAAAGAATACAATTACTTTCTCAGCACATTTTCCTTATTTATCCTTGTGTACACACTTTCAGGGAATTCACGAAGAGACGTGAAATCTTTTAAATTAGCCGCACCCATTAAACAAAGATGCACAGAACATAATTGGAAACTAGATCAGATGACCACATATTTCATTCATAAAAGTCTTTACTTGAAAAATGTTTTGAGTGCTTCTCGAGGATCACTAAAATCTTCTATTGTGTACATTTCGAAGCCACAGCCCGTTAATTAGTTTTCGATTATTTTATCTTTGCACGCAACATGTGGTGTACTTTTGCCAGCACGTAAGAAGAAAACATGTTATTGATGCCATTTGAAATGTTAATCACTGAATAGTGAAACGTATTTTTGCATTCATTTTCAGATCTGCAAAAAATTATTTTCATCTACATGCGTATACGTAAACCACATTTCATATCTAATTCGTTTAGTTTTCAGGAAAGACTATTCACTGTAGACTGTTCATGGCTTTAGTATTTATTATAATTCTTTGTATGTTATAACACTTCCTCTTGTCTGGTTCAATGGTTTTCCGCTAGGGTACTCAAACTGTGATACGAGAAACTGTGGGAGGTACATGAAAACACATTCACGGGAAGATTTAAGGAAATTCTCCACTTAACTGAAACATTCAACTCCGACGATGTACTCTCAGTGTACAGTTTTACAAGAAATTGTAATCTCAATATCACTCATGAACTGTACTGATAGATTAGGATAGTTTTATAATAATTTGAAATAATTTTGAAAGTTTAAGTATGTGTTTGAGTATTAGTTTCAGAGGGAGTATTTTTCAAGATGTGCCTAAAAGCAAGTACTACCTACAACAGAAAGATCATTTAAGAATGTTATATCCACTTGAAACTTTCACCTAGGCAAGCTAACAGAAAACTGAGATCAGAGCCGACGAAAGAAGACTCGACACACGTGGAAATTTTAATAATTCATAATTCCTCAACTCCACAGGTAAAATTGTGCATCCTTAATTATTATAATTAAACTTAATTTTGATTCTTCAAATTGAATCTAAAACCTAGTGTTATGAAATGATTCAAATATGCTTATTGTCAATGCACAGAAATAAAATCTTTGAATTATTAAACTGAGTTTCTTCCACACTATTAAAATTATTTACTGAATTATTTAATAAATTGCAAATATTGTTGTAATAAATTAATATTTGATAAATAATGTACCCAGACAATATGAAACCCTTCGTTTAAGAAAATATCACCTTGGGGATACTTCATGTATTTAATTTGTTTCATTTTGTTACATTTCACTGCTACACATCCTTGTCTTTCTTTCAAGTCCCTTCATTTCTGAAATACAGACAGCAAACGTGTGTTTATGGTTCATGCATGCTATTGAATCTATTTACGTCACTGATACCAATATATGCCTTTCATATCTACGACTACGCTCTGAGATTTATTTGATATTTCAAGAGCGGAGTAAAATAGTAGAACTATTTCCACTTCAATGACACACGTAAAATATACAGGATACTTTGATAAACTTTCTTTAATTTTTTTCTGATTCCATAGAAACATGAAAACGATGGATACATGGAAACGTTGATTTTGCTACGTATTCTTGGGAAAGAACGTTTTCCTTTATTTTAGATACGCATTTAGTAAATAACTGTTTTAGATATTAGAAAATGTAGTTTTTTAAAGTATAGAAACAGAAATTATAAAGTTGAGATAAGTAACATGTTAGATAAAGAAAAACAAAAGGTGGCTCAAAGAAAAAGCATCTGGCCAATGTTTCTGAAGAAAGAGTTATTTGCTGTTGGCGACTGCCAAAGGGAGTTATATTATTGTCATTATTTTAGTGTCAATATATTATTATTATTATTATTATTATTATTATTATTATTATTATTATTATTATTATTATTATTGTACTATGAATATTTAAGTAAACCTAGGCATAAGAGCTTAGTATTAGGGATGAACCGAAAGTAAATTCCAAGAAGAGGGTGATTTTTAAGTAAATTGAATGTAAACACAAACGTGATAGGGTAATGTACAATGAAGATTGAATGAAATTGGTGGTGACAGAGAAAAGAATGTGAGCAAACCTCCCCCAAAATTCACCCAATGCAGAAAACAGGATATATGAGTCCTTTAATATCGCATGCATAAAGAGTAGTTAGACGCACCGTTCTTAGGACGTCGGTGAGCACGGTCTTGGTGTCGAGGATGGCGCCGTACTTCTCGGCGGCGGCCCACGAGAGGTAGAGCGCGGCGCTGCCGAGCAGCAGGCAGCAGAGCAGCGCGGCGTAGGCCACGCCCACCCACGCCACGGCCCCGCGCACCGGCGGCGCCAGCCCCAGCGCGCGCGACACCGCCAGCAGCGGCCACGCGGCGCGCTGCACGTCCCACGCGCCCTCGCCCGCGCACTCACCTGCGCCAACGACACACCGGCACCTGCTGGCTTCTAAGGGGCCAAATCCAGCTTGCAGCACTTAAATCTTTATTATTTTCCCACTTTTTCCCCCATTAAAATCATACTTCACAGCTGACACACATAAATATCTTTCTTCTGCAAGGAAAAATTGCTTTAAACTTTTAAAAACTTTTTTTTTTAATCAAAATTTAACCAGTTTTTCATACAATGACTTAGTGTTTCCCTGATAACTCAAATAATTTTGAAGATTCTTACAAATTTCTTCTTTTAATTTGTTGGCAATACTCACAGGTACAAAACCATGCTCTTTCATTTAGATATCTGGATAAATAATATTTTTAATTTGAATCCAAAATTATTATCTTGATCATTAATAGTTTTTTCAGATTTATAATTTTTTATCACAAAAACTATTGCTCTAAAATGAATGATTTAGCATGGTTTTGTAGATTATACTTGGTTAAATGCATCCTAAAAATTTCATAGCTTTAAAATTATTAGTTTTTGAGTAATGATGGAAACGTATCTTGAAAACGGTAATTCTGTAAAACAAGGGAAGAAGTTACATTCGTGAGTTTTGCTTCCATTACTGCTCTAACAAATGCATAATGCAGCGACATACCTTTTAAAGCATAACTCAAAAACTATTGCAGATATCGAAATATTTTTTTCACCAAAATATTCATGAATAATTAATGCATAGAAAGAACATGTTTTGAAAAATCGAATTTTTTAAGGTTTTTAGATGTATCTTCCCGGTAAGGTAAGCCCGAATAGGCGAAAATGATGAAAACATACTTTTTTTTACTTTTTTGAATCATTAATTACTTTATAGTTTTCTGTGTTAAATAAGCCGAGTTTCATCTTAATATGTCATCTCTACGTATTTGTTTTCTTCAAAAGTATTTAAGAATTTAAGAAAGTTAAATAATTCTTCCTGTAAATTGTAAATTATAGATTTTTTTCTAGGAAATGAATCTAAAAACGTGGTTGACACACCGTATAAACTTCATCTAGTAGAGTTTAGAGACCTACAGAAATTTGCGGAAAACGGTAATTGATTGTTTCAAAATTAACTCAATTACTTAAATATTTCACTTATTTATGATCATTCCGTAGAATATTCTAATTGTTTTTCAAAAAGAAAATGTAATTATTTTTTAAAATATTTTCCGTGATGTTATACTTTATATTAAAAATTGCATTGTTTGTTATATGTGAATGTTTTAAATTTTTTTGGTTAGTGTTCTTTGTACTCATAATCAACATTACATCAAAATAAAATTTGTCTTTTGACATTTTTCTTTCATCTAGTCATCATTCTCACTTTCGTCTTTGACGAGGCTACCCCTGTCTTAGGAATTCAAAATCACCTTTTTTGTGCATATAGATGTTAAGGAATAGGGAGCGGATTTCTATGATTTTGCATATTTCTATGATTTTGCTTCAGGGCATAGCTTAGTGAAATTTCTTGACTTTTGGTTAGAACTGAATTATATGCAGATTATATATGTTAGTGCATATTTGTGCACAGTTGGCCAATTTTTCCTGATAGTACATATTTCTGTAATAATATGAGCATATTTTGCATATTTCGTTAAAATAAACACTTATCTGTGAAACGTTTCATGTTTTCATAGAATCTATTTATTTGTGAGCGTTCATTGATTAGAAAATGCCTGTCAAAGTTTGAGTTTTTTTCATTTCTAGAGATGATAAAATACTTGTTCAAATTTAAGATATTTCTTAATTTCATATTTTTTAATCCAGACAAAAAAAAAAGAATCAAGACACAATGTATTTCATTAACGTGCTTATTTACTTCAATTACTTCTCCCGCGAAGTACGCTAAGTTATATTACGTTTGCACAAAAATATATCTTTTCATTCTAAGCAAGATTCTTTTGAATTTTATCAAGGAAGTTTTTTACAGGAAATAAAATGTTAATTTTAATTGCATATTAAAGTGTATATTTGAGATATTTTAGGTCATAATGCATATATTAAAAGTATATTTGAAGATTTTTTAGGGCATAATCATTTTCCCCCTTTAATAAGATAGGGACATCTTAAATCATAAATAATTGACAGTTATCTAAAAATTCAGTTCGTAATTATCTGCAAGAGAATCTCCTCAACAACTCTGTATTACAATTAGAAAACTTCAATGCAATTCAAATTTATAATAGTGCTTTGTCATTAAGGTAAGTAGTAAACTGAGCTTAATACATCCTTATTACAAGACGATTTCTGTAAAACATGGAAGTTGCTGAATAACAACTGTGAACATGAAAATGCACTAATGAGAATATAATTGAAAGGGTCTTTTCTCTTATTTTCAAGCAGTATGGTACTCAGTAATTTTTACTGCAGTATTGAGGTATGTAAATATTGCACTATTGTGAAATCTGATGTCTCATGCAATCACAAAAGAAACCATGAAATTTATTCGTTACTCGTTATCAATGATTTTCAATACGATTACCCGAGAAGTATCTTAAACAATTACAATGTAATAGTGTAGCTGTCCAAACCCTCCACAAGCAAAATGAAAGTGTATTTTAGAAGCAACGGAACAATCCCTATTAAGAAAGCATGTAAGTTCAACACTTCACAAACAATTAGCCCCCTTCGATTCTCAGTATTTCTTGCTTACACTTACCCAACATGTGCTTTCAGAGATTATCACTCCCTTGAGCCGTAAGTCGCCGAACCACACGAGTCCTCACCTCAACAAACATTTTAGATCACAATAAATATCCTGTGTTTCACTCACATTTACAAACACTCTTCTCCCCCGTCTCCTACAAACAACACATCACAGGGGAAGACTTCCTGAAGACCTTTGTCAGTGCCTGACAAGTGGCTTAGAAGCGAAGCGCGACGAAACATCGGTCGCTCGTGCACTGGCACGGCACGCCACGGCACACCGCCGACCCTGTTCCCCGCCCCCGCCCCCGCCCCCGCCCCCGCCACCACTACCACCGCCCGCATCGCCGGCGCCGCGTGTGATGTAACTGTTCAACTCCCACGCGCCGTGCACCGCCGCCGCTGTCTGGCAGTGCCTTCCACACTCAAGCGGCCGCTGCTAACCACCTCACTATCTCACGTGAATCTGGGATCATAATTCTTGAGAAAATGTTCTTGTTGGGGGATCCTGTGCGTTTTGTGTCTCTGTTTCCGTGACGAATTGTATAATTGCGTCTAATTCCAAAACGTACTCATCCAGTTGAAAGTGATAATTTAGAGGGACTCACGAGGCTGTCCTGCAGTTGGAACAAAGCGGTAACGCATGCCGTCGCAAAGGAGCCGAATCGTAATTCGTCATTTGCTAAAGTAAAACTTAATTTATAGCTTTATTAACAGCAAGTAAACACTGCAGCGCCCCCGACCGGGAGGTCATAGGTTCGAGTCCTGACGGTGGCAGGATTTTCGACACTAGCTTTTCAGCAAGGTCGAATTCATTCACTGTCTGGGGCAGAATTCTAGCGGCCGGCCGCTCTGATCAGTAGTTTTCCGTGATTTCTCCGATCAACACCAGGCGAATGCCGGAGCAGTACCCTAACAAACGGGCCACGGATTCCTCTTCCTGTCCTATCCTCTCCCTTACACACACACACACCTACACTAACATGCACTACACTACCACATATTCCGGGAGACCGGTCGGGAGCTTAGAGCTTGTCCCGGCTGGGGCGGTGCCCCGCTGGTGAGAGAGTCCTGGTTAGGGGGAAACCCCACTAGCCGACGGTAGGTCGGCGCCGGATCTCGCCATTCAGGAGGGAAGATCACAGCCATCTCCCGGGAAAAAAACATGCACCACACGTACGGGACTAATGACCAAAGTAGTTGACGCGCCCGGAAACACAAAAAAATCAATAAAAAAACAGCAAGTAAACTTGATGTTGCCCGTTATGGTCCAAGATGCGGAATCTATTCTATTAGAAGAGCGTGGAAAGTGAAATGAAGATCAAGGAAACATTCTCTTGATAAAGCAGTTTATTCACATTTGAACACATTTTCCTTCTGCATACTCAAGTGCACTAGCTTGTTGGCATGACAATAGAAAATCCATTGGCATGCAGCAGCACTCTCAGTATTTATGTATGCTCGCTCTGCTTTGAAGGAGAGCGACTGACAGTGAGCGTGACAAGCGTAGAAGGAGCGTGTGGAGCGAAGACGCCCGAGTGTCCTGCGAGGGGGAGGGAGGGGGAGCGCAACAAAGGGCTGGTGACCGCGCGCGGAGGGGCGCGGAGGGGCCGCCCGCCCGCGGGAGGAAGCGGCCAAGGGCGATGCATAATGCACGCGAGGGGGGGGGGGCGAGGGGCGGTGGCAGCGCTGCAGCTTCTGCACCGGAGGCAGAGCCCCTGCGGATGAAAGAGAGCTATGAGGAGCGAGTGGGTTGGCGGTAAGCGAGGAAAAAGAGATCACCGGAAAGCGAGGCTTCGGTTGATTGATTTTTTCGTGTTTCCGGGCACGTCTACTGCTTTGGTCATTAGTCCCGTTAGAGTAGTGCATGTTTTTTTCTCGGGAGATGGCGATGATCTTCCCCCGCTGGATGGCGAGATCCGGCGCAGACCTACCGTTGGCTAGTGGGGTTTCCCCCTAACCAGCACTCTCCCACCAGCGGGGCACCGCCCCAGCCGGGGCAAGCTCTAAGCTCCCGACCGGTCTCCTGGGATATGTGGTAGTGTAGTGCATGTTAGTGTAAGTGTGTGTGTAAAGGCAGGGGATAGGACAAGGAAGTGGAAGGAAAGATCGCGCGCGGTCCGTGGCCCGTTTCATAGGGTACTGCTCCGGCATTCGCCTGGTGTTGATCGGAGAAACCACGGAAAACTACCGATCAGAGCAGCCGGCCGTTAGAATTCTCCTCCAGACAGCGACTGAATTCGACCTAGCTGAGAAGCAAGTGTCGAAAATCCTGCCGCCGTGGGGAGTGGGAACCTAGGACCTTCCGGTCAGAGGCGCTGCAGTGACATCAGCTGATGCACTGAGCTACCGCTACCGGTGCTTCGGTGCAATAACAGGAGCTTCAGTTAGTGTATCTGACTGTTATGCCCAAGTTCGCGGGTTCTAACCCATCGAAGCTTCCTACGCCATCCTTCGGAGGGGAGTTGAAGCCAGGAGACCCATGTTGTAGATTTACATGTAAAAGATCATCGCGCCTAAAAGAAGCCTTTTTCTAAAGCTTCTTTCTAAATCACTAAATTCTAATCGCCTGATTCGTCGCCCGAGAGACTCCTTCTTCTCGGATAATTGTAACATTTGGAGCTCTTATAGTTTCCTCCACGTAGTGCAGTTCAGTTAAGTTTAGTATAATAAGGCATAATGCAAGTCATTACAACACATGATGAAGTATTATGATACTGAACTACGTAACTATCCATCATCAATAATACTTTTTTTTTAAAACGAAAGAGCGAATAACCAAGTAAAGAAATATGTTGGAGGCAGATGTAGACAGAGAGAACGAGAAATGACGAACGTATAGAAGTAATAGAAAGAGGTAGAACTTAGTAATGATCGAGATGGAAGGGTTACATTTATTTTGCTTGTGTGAAAGCCTTTGTGCCTACGCGGTTTATCTCATTGGTAGCGTGCTCGCTTTCCACGACGCGAGCCCAGGTGCTATATTCGGTCGGAGAAGATTATAATGTGCGTTTTACTTGCAATGTCCTAGTATTGTTGTTGTGTGATGATAAGAAACCAGACAGACAGTGGTTGAAAAGACCAGAATATGGTGTGGGGAATTTTTTTGTACAAACCATACGTACCCCCTTAAGCCATGGCCACGAGGCCGGGACGCTGCAGGTAGGCCGCTACACTACCACACATTCCGGGAGACCGGCCGGGAGATTAGAGCTTGTCCCGGCTCGAGCGGTGCCCCGCTGGTGGGAGAGTCCTGGTTAGGGAGAAGTCTAGCCGACGATAGGTCGGCGCCGTATCTCGCCATCCAGCGGGGGAAGATCACCGCCATCTCCCGAGAAAAAACATGCACTACACTAACGGGACTAATGACCCAAGCAGTTGACGCGCCCGGAAACACGAAAAAATCAATCAATCAATCAAACCCGGTAGCCGACGATAGGTCGACGCCGGATCTCGCCATCTAGCGGGGGAAGATCACCGCCATCTCCCGACAAAAACATGCACTACACTATTGGGACTAATGACCTAAGCTGTTGACGCGCCCGGAATCACCAACCAACCAACCAAAGAACCGGGACGCTGCTGGTAGGCCATGGCCCGTCCCGGGGCTATCGCGCCAAGTACAGACAGACAGGCAGAAAGTCTTGGTGGCGACGCCGAGCGCCGAAGTGGCGACGGCGGAGGGCAGACGTGGGCGCGAGTGGGGGGCGGGGGGCGGGGCCCTGCGAGGGAAGTGCTCGTGCCGGATGCTGCGCGCGCCGCGACGAATCGCGACAGCCGCGGCCGCCGTTAGCGGCGCCTAATCGCCCGCGAACAGCGCTGCCGAGACGCCGATTCGCGAGGCCTGTCCGTGTTTGCAATGGATATTAGGACAAATGGACGACAATATAATAAGGAGCGGCGCGCAAACTCAATTAGGCTCGCGCCGCACAATGCGAGCGTGTTTTGGCGCGAGCCGCCCCTCCCGCCTGGGGCCCGGGGCGTGGCGGATCGCGGCTGGGAACCCGCCGCCCGCCGCCATATTGGATTGGAGACGCTCTAACGGGGAACAATGCGAGCGCCGTGCGTAAGTCAAAGGCAACGAGGCGGCGACGTGGGAGAGCTGCCACGCCTGTGGCCGCCCCGCGCCCCTCTCCCAGCACCCCTGCGCGGCCGAGGGAAACCGTCTCAGAGACTGCTCTACGAACGGACTTGGTCGGATTCTGGCTGGAGCAGAAGTCTAACGCCCGGCCGCTGTAATCGAGAATTTTCCATGATTTCTCCCATCAACACTACGTGAATGTCAGAGTCGTGAATGCCAGAGCAGTTCCCTCACAAACGGGCCACGGACCGCGCGCGATCTTTCCTTCCTCTTCCTTGTTCTATCCTTTACCCCTTACTTACACACACTTATACTAACATGCACTACACTACTACACATGTCGGAAGACCAGTCCGGAGCTTCGAGCTTGTCCCGGCTGAGGCTCAGCCCTACTGGTGGGAGGTACTTGTTTGGGGAAATCCACCGTTCTGCGGGGATCACCACCATGTTCCATAATAAAATATGCCATATACTTACGGAACTAATGACCATTGCGCCCGGTTGACGAGCCCGGAATCACTAGTCATACAGTCAATTTACAAATGGCGTCCCAATGAACTGCCGTCAATACGTTTTTAATGCCTTTATTTAACTTGTACTACATCCTGTCAAACATTGTGTCGTCCAATTCTTACATTCCTAACTACGGTAGACTCAGAACTTCGATGAGGTATTGGTTTATTACAAGTGGTACAAGCACCTCTTGTGCACGCAAATATTGTAATACTCATTTAAGTGGAAGTAAAATACAAGTAAGTTCAAAATTGTTAGCCTTACAACTCGCTTGAACTGATTACGATTTGCTCGGTGAATTCAATGACAACACAACATTGACTTTCGCGGTGCAACTCACGCTATTTTGAAGCAAAGTACAAATATTATTAAACATGTCGGTGCCTTCAATTTAATTACTCTGCTAAACTTCTGCAGCGAAAAAATTCTAGAAGAGTTTGGTGGTGTCACAGACATGTGTAATCTCCGACGCAAGTCAAAAGAAAATTTGTATTAAGCATTTGAAAAATACTTCTTTCATTGTAGTATTTCAGTTGCATTTCTTTTTGCTTCTTTTCTTTTAAACACAGCTTTGTAAGTGGGTATGCGAGTGATATTGTCGCACATACGATGAATGTTTTAACGGATTCCTGGCACCTAAAATCAGGAAAGGTTTTCGAATGTTCTTTTTTTACCATGTTTTTATCATGTAACAAGACGGGTTTCGCTCCAGTATCTTGTTCACTTATACGTTTTTGGGAACATATCTTCACAGTACATTCATGTCGTATTCACTTGACTCGCTGAGAACTAGTTTTATTTTTTTTAATTTATATATTATTTTGTCATTTTGTATTTCTTTGTGCTTTCACCGTTTCCACTTCTTTACCTTGCACTTGTGATTGATTCTTTGGATACTTTCTATCCAGAAAAATTATTTATTATTTCTTTTATAAATTTATTTTAATTGTAATTCTATTACTCTAGGAATGTTAAGAAATTGGAAATCATTTGTAAGAAAAATTGCATAAAATAACAGATATTAACAGACCTTGGTAATGAAAAGTTGTACTCTTGAAACTTTTATTGCTATAAATAATTACAAACATCTAACTAATTTTACATGTCATTGACAATCTTACATTCAATAATCAATCTTAAACAGAGTCTCATCTACGTATGACAGATCTACGAGAAGCGCAGAACTACTATACTAACCAAGGTGAAAAAATAAGCATTTGTTATAGTGACATTCAACTTATCGCAAAGATTATATCAAGGATGAATCGCTTCTTTACATCAAAGAAGAGGACATTCTTTTCTTGATCTCTTTTTCCGTGTGCAATTTCGAGCTACACGCCGAAGTGTAATTTTTTGTAGTACTACCTCATCTAATCGTTCAAGAATGTCATAAAGAAGCTGCGGTGCAAGGAGGTGTGCTCTCAGCAAAAAGCGGAGAATACTTTCCTGTCGTTTCTAACTCGAAGTGAAGTGTCAAAATATGACAAAGATTTGTTATCTCTTCAATCAAAAGAGATAATTTTAAAACATCCGCAAACAATAAATTCACTCGTCAGAAAGTAAATGAATATTTTGATCTCGCTGCTGTAAACACTGAATATAAAGATAATATATTAGAAGAGAAAAGTGATATTATGTTATTTTAGTAGTATATATTAGATTCTTTATCTTCACATTTATTTAAATTTTTAAACATTTCCAAGCATGTATCGTATGAGACTTCTTTCAAATTACTGCAGTTTGTTTGAAAAGTGGGAATTGCATTTATAAATATGGCTTAATAAAGAACGAGTATGTTCTTTGGAATAGCTTTACAAAAACAATCTATAGGATGTTGTGAAGTGTTTTATATACTTTAAATGTGAATTACCATACTGTAAATCAGCCGTTAATGGTGTTCCGTGTGGAATTACAATATGTTAATGCTTGTTTGAAGGACAAAATGGGAACGGTATGTGATTGATGTTCCAGGTATCAATGAATCTCTGCTATGGCCGTGTAATGTATTTTAAATGTGCTCCCTCTTTTCAGTGTCCGAAACATGATCGGTATTCGCAGTGGCTTCCAACCCATGAAGGACATTCAGACAGTCAGGTGGTAAAAGGTTGAAGGTTTAGCTTGCATGCATTTTTTTGCCACAATTTCCTCTTTAGTTTTTGTTCGTAATTCTGAGCTTCCTGTTAATTCTTTTATCATTACATAAAATTCATTTATGCTCCGACATTTTGTTTATCCTTATTGAGTCATCCATTGAGTCACTCTTTTGTCGCTCCTATTCATAATACAACAAAATTCATATAACATTATGCAACAAAACATATTTTATATAAAATCATTTCAATGTAGAAAGAGCTGTTAAACATGCAAAGCGTCTCTACCTGAGGAATATCTTTACAAGGAACTCGAAATGCAGAATAGAGTTGACTTGCAGGTTAAATTCCTCCAAATCGAGGGAGGTCGATATCTCGGACTTTGCGGGGTCAATATACAGAATGAAAATACGTATGCCGGGAAGGAAAAAGAAAATCCACTAGGTTATCAAATAGGAAAAGTTTAGACTGCTTTTCGGAGCAGACTTATTCTTATCGGATAGAAGCGCCAATAAAAGAAAACTCCAATAGAGGCTAATTAAATAATCTCCGCAAAGTTGTTATCTTCTCAAACACTTCTTTCCACCTTCTCCCTTCTCCCTCTGACCCTCTTCCTCTTTTTATTTATTGCTAATCATTATAAAAGGCAACGAGAGAATATTAGAATATCAGTTGTTACAACCCACTAGCTTCATTTGAATAATGTGCGCCAGATAGCGGCTCTGAGCGGCTATCGGGCCATCGGAGGCGGCAGTGGGGCGGCGAAGGGGGGGGCACTGTTTCAGTTAAATCTTCCTTCGCGCCCCTTCTTCAATACTCCACCCCTACTCCCTCCCCCCCATGCGGTTCGCCGCCGACGAGAGGGGGAAGGGGTGCACCTCTTCCGAAAAACAACTTTCCGCCGTATCGCGCCCTTTTTTTCATATTTTACTTCCGCCGAATATGATTTCCATAATTTCACGCCAACTAATACTAGCGATAAGAAACTTCCGATCAATAATTCGCGAGGAGATAGCGACCGAGCGCGTCGCGTTGAGGAGAGGAGGTTGAGAAGTCCCACCAGCGCCGGCGTTTCGCTTTCGCAACTTTCCGTATTTCTGTCGTTTTCCTCATTGTCATTTTTGCTCCTGCTACTACACTCACTCCTCATCACTGCTGCCGTTGTGATCATCACTGCTCACTCTTTATAGTCAGACCGGGAGCGGTGGCTCAGTGCATCAACTGATGTCACTGCAGAGCCTCTGACCGCGAAGCGGTCCTAGGTTACACTCCCCACGGCGGCAGAATTTTCGACACTAGCTTTTCAGCTAGGCCGAATTCAGTCGTTGTCTGGAGGAGAATTCTAGTGACCCGCTGCTCTGATCGGTAGTTTTCCGTGGTTTCTCCGATCAACACCAGGCGGATGCCGGAGCAGTACCCTACCAAACGGGCCACAGACCGCGCGCGATCTTTCCTTCCTCTTCCTTGTCCTATCCTCTCCTCTTACACACACACTTACACTAACATGCACTACACTACCACATATTCCGGGAGACCGGTCGGGAGCTTAGAGCTTTTCCCGGCTGGGGCGGTGCCCCGCTGGTGGGAGAGTTCTGGTTAGGGGGAAACCCCACTAGCCGTCGGTAGGTCGGTGCCAGATCTCGCCATCCAACGGGGGAAGATCACCGCCATCTCCCGAGAAAAAAAACATGCACCACACTAACGGGACTAATGGCCAAAGCAGTTGACGTGCCCGGAAACACGAAAAAAATCAATCAGCAACTTTCCGTATTTCCGTCATTTTCCTCATTGTCATTTTTGCTCCTGCTACTACACTCACTTCTCATCACTGCTGCCGTTGTGATGATCACTGCTCACTCTTTATAGTCAGGGAACCTGCTTAGGTGGTTCAGGGTATCAACTGATGTCCCTGCAGTCCCTCTGGCCGGGAGGTCCTAGGGTTCGAGTCCCAACAGTGGCAGGATTCTCGACACTCGCTACTCAGCTAGGTTGAATTCAGCTGCTGCCTGAAGAATTCTAGCGGCCGGCTGCTCTGATACATGCTCTGATCAGTAGTTTTCCACGATTTCTCCGATCAACAGCGGGCGAATGTCGGAGCAGTACCCTCACAAACGAGCCACGGATCGCATGCGAAATTTTATACTTCTTCCTTGTCCCTGCGTTAATCCTTAATCCACACACACACACACACACACACTCTCTCTCTCTCTCTCTCTCTCTCTCTCTCTCTCCCTCTCTCTCTCTCTCTCTCTCTCTCTCTCATACATTACACTACCGACCGGCAGACCGATTGGGAGCTTAGAGCTTGTTCCGGCTGCGGTAGTGACCGCCTCCCTCGCTGGTGGGAATACCTCGTACGGAAAACCCTGGAAGCCGACGAATAGATAGATAGATTGATTGTAAGTGATTCCGGGTGCGTCAACTAATATGTTCATTAGTCCCGTAAGTGTAGTGCGCGTTTTTCTCGGGAGGTGGCGGTAGACCAACGGATAGATTGGCGCTCAATCTTGCCATCCAGGGGAGGAAGATCACCGCCACCTCCTGCGATTAAACCATGCCTACGGCACTTATACTACATATTACACCATATTACACTACACTTACGAGACTTAGCCACTAAGTAACCTTAGCAGTTGACGCGGCCAGAATCACTAATGAATCAATCATTTATCGCCTGGGTTGCACTGTGTTCACAGCCAGCATTGTGGCGATCCCCTTCACTGGAGCATCACAAAGTCCGTCCCCGGAGAGGCCGACTCCGTAGCCGCTGCCTGCTCTCCCACCGCACAGGACGAAGCGGAGGCTTTGACAGTGCCGGTATCTGAACACCACGTGACAAATGCGCCGCAGGTTTTGACGGAGGCAACATTCCGGAACAAATCGTGTATCTGCGGAACGCTGCAGGCCGGGCGGGGCGGGGCGGACGGGGCGGGGGGCGCTGCCGGTGATTTTTCGAAATGTATGCAAAGCTTTTTTCACGGCAGACGGCGCTTAGCGAGTGTCAGCAGGAAGTTGTTTTAATCACCGCGCGTCCGCTCATGGGAACGGCACCGCTGCGCAATGAGATTGAATTTTACGATAGGTGTGCGCCGCATGAATAAAATATATGAATGTTCAAAATAAAAACCGGAATGTCGGTGATTTTTTTTGGAATCAACAAAACGAGGGGAAAATACGGATTTTAAAATGCATCGATTGAAATCTGCCGTAAAATAATAAACATTAACGCTCAGCGTTCAGGTATATGTGGCACTATAAGCTCCGCGAATAGGTATTCAACGCGAGAATACTTGTTCTGCTATGTAGCGTTGGGTGAATGATGCGAGTCCCCGGGATCCGGTGTATGTGGAGCGCTAACGGCTTTTGCAATCGATCGCGTGCTCGGAGGCGGCGGAGTAGCATAACACGCTTTGGTGGGCGGCCAAGGGAAGCGCGCAAGGGGCAGCCGCTGCCAACATCTGTGAACAGATCTAGAAAATACTCTCCTTCATAAGTCCTTCCGACGACCCTAGGTACAAAGGAAGCAAAATAACAGGATACGCTGAAACTTTCTATGACCGTGTTTTTTTGATGGAGTCACTGGAAGAGATGTGTTTTTGATAGCTTTTGAATCTCGAACAACTTGCAAAAGTCAAGGACGCTTTAGACGAAGGAAAAAAGAACTGGTTCAATTACGTCAGGGACACATAAAATTTATTCAGAACTTTCGAACGGAACTAAAAACACCTTTCATTTAATTCTTTAAAAAGTCATATTTATCACTTTACATATCATTTACATTTACATTGGTGAAAATAAAATTGCTTGGGTGTCAATGTTAATGCAGCAAAAGTAGTTTTCTAAATACTTTACACAAATACGTTCAACGATTATTTATTAGAACTTCGTCTTTAGAATTGAAAAAAATATTAAGAAGATGGAAATGAGAGTCAATATTATTAAGATTTTCAAATGGGTTTTAACCGAATAATATTAAAAATCTTGTTTGCAAACTGAGGTATTTATAGGAAACATTATTCTGCAGGAAGGGAAAATATTCACATTAATCCTTTTAGTACCATATATGATTCGACGGTTTTCGGTTACCGTTGAATAAAAGAAAAACTTATATTTGGCCACAAAGTTTGGTAACGAGATGGAGTAGCGTCTTAAGAATTCGAATATTTGTACGTAAAAGTAGAAAACAAATATAAATGGAGATATCTCATCTGAAAAGCTCTACTGTCTGCGTCTCACTTTTCTCTCGAAATATTAAAAGACTATTTTAATGCATCAAACAAAGATATTCCTCTAAGGACAATAATCGAGTGATAAATGAAGCGAGCGCGGCTGTCTGCTCCGTGGCTGTTCCGGGGCAGCGGAGGGGCAACGGGGGCGGGGGCGGGGGCGTCTGCTGCCGACCGCAACGCGACCGCCGCCCCGCCCCGCCCCCTCGCCCCATGAATAAAACATGGCGGCGGCGGCGGCGCCCTCGCCTGGCGGCGATACACATATGGCGGAACGAACGGCGCCATGCGATCGCCCCGGGCGCCGATTCTTCGCCCCGCCCTCTCGCCCGCCCGCCCCACTCGCCCGCCCGCCCTACTCGCCTGCTCGCCCGCCGGCCGCTGCACGCTGCCCTTCGGTGGCCTCTCCGTCATCTCGACCTCCGCCGCCCGTAGAAACACGCACACTTGAGGATACCACGTAAAGAAAATTTCTTTAACATGTTTATACAACAATATATATATATATATATATATATATATATATATATATATATATATATATATATATAGTTGTTGTTTTTTGATTTATTTATTTAAAATAAACCCCACTAAATCACAACCCAAGATATTTACGCTAAGAAGACCTAAAATGTCCAACCCACTAAAAATTGAAAATATAGATTTAAAATGAATCAAAAGAGATCAACCAGTGAGATATTTAGGAGTGCTTCTAGACCAAAAGCTAACGTGGAAACATCATATTAAAGAAATTGCCAATACAACATACGTGAAAATAGCTAAACTATATTCACTCATAAATAGCCACTCTAGACTAAGCATAGAATGTGGGATAAGCTTATTTAAATCAATTGTTAGACCATCGCTTACTTACGCTTGCCCTGTATGGGGTGGGGCCGCAAAAAGTAACTCAGAGAAAATCCAAGTAGTGCAAAATAAATTTTTAAGACGCATAATTAAAGCACCATGGTTTTGTGTCAAATAGACAAATTTGAAACGAACGGAAAATAGAAAACCTAAATACATACATTAGGAGACTTTCAAAAAATTTTTTAATGAACTACCAAAAGCAGAATGTGTTAAAAATTTTGATCTAGGACTGTCAGCAAAGGACATCAAAATTATTTCAAGGTACCCCAAGGATAAATTACGCCCACCATAAACGCTTCATAGAATGCAAATCGAATTGAGATAATTATTAAACATACAAACAAAAAAGTAAACAATAGAACGTCACAATTTGAAAATATATATAAATAAATCCAAACACTAAATTAAGAGAATAGTAAGAAAGTGAGAGGGAGCTTCGACTAAATGAACTCCCCGCCTGCCTATGCCCTATCACAGTTATAGTTATAAGTATTGCAAATCTCTGTATAATCAGTGGATTGATGAGATAGAAAATGAAGTTGTTAAAATTTTTTAAAATTTATTTAACAGGTATGTTATTTACAATGAAATTAATCACTTTTCTGTTACAACATTACATTTTATATGAACACAGATTTTAATAATGTTTTCCATTTTTCTCTATCATAGCAGTCTTCTTTCAAACTATTTTTTCCAGCAATTTATAAATTTCCTGATTCCATTTTTTCGGTCATCTTTTTTCTCTTCCCAGTGGAGTCGAATTATATACTTTTTGGGTATATGATTCAATTCCATAAGATTTATGAGTCCAAACTATCCTAATTGTTTGTAATTTACGTAATCTAAAACTTATTTATTTTTTACCATTATTTCCCTTATAATATTACTGTTTTTAATTTTTCCCTTCTTGACACTTACAGATCTCCTTAAAACATCCATCTCCATTGATAATGAAGAAGATTTTAAAGATTGGTTAAATTTCCATAGTTGTGCTCCATGTGTAACTGTACTCTGAACTATTATCTTGAAATTTTTTCATTTACTCATTCATTGTTATTTCGATATAAAATGTTAATTAATGACAAGAAAAAACAGAAGATACCGTACGTTCTGTGTAACACTATGACATGTAATTCAGGTAATTTTTGCACCATCAACACGCTTTGTCAATATGTGTCATATTATGATAAAAGAAACAATAAAACTAAGGCGGGAATGTTATACAAAAAACCAAAATAAAGAATCATAAGTTCATAACTATTTCGTAAAGCTATCTTCGGGTTAAGAAATAGAGCACCACTATACAATAAAGGGTCCCACAGATCGGCGCGGAACATCCGCTGCCTATGCGGAATGTCCGCAGCGGAAACTTCGTGTCACGTGTTGCCTTATGAGCACGTTCAGACCCACCACACCCGAGTCACCAAAGGCTGACTCATAATTGACGCTCCGGTGTGAACGGACCCGCGAATTTCGCCGCCGCGGCGAGCGCGGAACTTTCTGCGCCGCACCCGCTGCGGATCTTCCGTGTTGGTCTGTGGGAGCCTTAATAAGAGGGAAAGGTTTCGCAGGACATTTCCAATTTTCAGCAGCACATGGTCTGAGTTTTGAAAGAATGTTATTTTCCCTTTCTTCTCTCCATGAACATTTTTTGAATTCTTGGAACGAATTAGATAAATACGAAATTAAATAATTCAGAAAAAAGTACTTTTTACATTAAAAGAACTAGTCACGTATTATGTCATCACTAATAGGACCTTCGTCCTGGACCTAACATACGATGCACTTCGAGACAAAATTATGTGTTTGTTAATTACATTACATTATATAACTTTTATTTAGAATAAACTTTAACACTGAACTTAGTAATACATAATATTTTTCATTAGTTATTCAACAATACAATTAATTCATTCACAATATTCGTTTTCAAGAATGATGTAGTGAAAGTAGAGCGCCGCCGCGAGATAATAGGGTGAGAGACGGCATATTTTCCATTTTAGCTAGAGGGTCAAAAAGTCGTGGTTTTTCAGCGCGTTTTATTTGCCAAAAATAACTACAAAACATGTATGTTGTAGAAAAGTTTGTTTACTTTAATTTAATACAATCTTATTGATAACTGCATAATTATAGAGATAAAAGCTGCTAACTGAAAAAAATGCGAAATTTGTAGTTTGTTTTGTGCGTTTCCCAGTGAAGCCGACACTTCCCGAGGGAGCACACCTCGAAAGAGAATTCAGAACCTCAAAAATATATAGGCCTGTTGTGATTAAACTTCCGGACTTTTTGCCAGGATTGAATACTGATTAACTAGACTAATAGTGGCAGTGTTTCAATCCCATTATTTTATAATTTTTCTATTAATGATATTGCTACCTGTGAGGTAGCGAGTGTTGCGAATAGGGTTCACAGTAACCGTACTTCAAAGTTCACTACCAAGATTTACTCGTTAGAAACGCAAGGTGAAATACATTTAAAACTGAAAAAATAGTGCATATTTTCTTCTCAATAAAGTGAAACGAAATAAAAAAGTACCCCTTTTACGGTACAGCTAATATGTATGTAGTAAAAGCCAAAGATTACACTGATAAATCAGGAATACATAATGTTATTATTTCCCAACATTATTCGATAAATGCGAATGAATGAAAGTACGAAAACTTTTGAATTAGAACAAACAAATAATATTCCTTCAACAAGAATTACAGAAACCTCAATTGCAACCACAATCTCAGCCAGAATGATTGTATACTCAAAAGTAAAATCATGGTAACCATCCTAATGAAACCAGAAAAGTGAAAAATCAATTTTCATTTTATGGTGGCTGCAGTGCTACTAAAAGAATGCGACTGTTATCTACCGCAGAAAATGAACAAAGTAAACAATTTTATAATGTAACAACCAATAACAGATTTGAGGCTTTACCAGAAGAACCGAAGAAACTGGAAACTTAAAATTAGACTTTAATGTAAGTGGAAACTTAAATTAGCCAATATTAAAATCCCATTAATTAATGGATAAAAGAATTGAGATACTATAATTCATAATTTCTCTGCATTTATAACAAAAGACAAAAATGTAGCTGCTAATTATTTTCCTACCAAAGTTATTCAGAATACCATTTCAGTATTATGTTGAGATACATCAGATATCGCAAGGCCTATTTTGGTATAATAAAGTATAGATAAGCCTTTATTGACTTCCGGAATGGAAGGTAGGTCGGGACATTGTTTTTATCAACAGACAATATGGTAGCCATTTTCTGCATTAGTCAAAATAAAACGTGGATAATAATGTGCGGATTTCAGGTCTTGCATATGATGGGGGTTGAAATTGACGTAAATATCTCAACGTTGAGCATTGGGATTAATTATTAGAAACAGGCGTGGTAAGGAACAAATCATATTATAGAACATGAAATGTTAATATTTCATCAAAGGTGAAATCTCTAGAAAGAATACGATAACCAATTGTCATGTTTTGCTACGTTGGATGGGGCAAGAAAAGAGGATGACTGTCAGAAGGCTAAAATGTTCAGTGACAAAATTGGGTACAAAAGCTCGTGAACAAAAGAAATGGAAAAAAAAATCATGTTGGATTTTGGAGTATTTCTGAACATTACGATTTCATACTTCGGGAGAGACGGATATTAGGACTGTATTAGGCTTCGTAAGGGACCGAGAACGGTTTCAGATTTCGTGATTGACGGATATGAAAACGATTTCGGATTTCGTGAGAGAATATTAGACTTCGTGGTTAGTGACTATAATTTGGTCGAGTGCGAAAAAGTAAGTTTAATCTTATGACTTATGTATCAAGGAACGGACTTGTTTTAAAATTAATGTTGCGTTTTCTAAATGTAGAAAGCGCGGAAAGTAAGTATTGCAAACGAAATGTCCACCCGTGACATTACCCGTTCATTTTTAAATAGTTTTTGTAAGTAATTATAGTTCATTTAAATTAATTTAGTTAAGTTAGGAATTAACGCGCCGTTTTTCCGCGCAGCGTTACGTAACTTTCTCCATACTACGTATATTTCTCCGTATATACGTATCTATACGAGAAGGTAAAACTCATTAGAAGTATATTGATTTAGGTCCATACCAATAAATAATATTAAAATGTTACCAACAAATATAAATTAATTAAAGTTATAAAAACAGAGTTGATATCGTACAAAAATTATAGCACGATTACAAATAACTTTAAAAAATATTCAACATCTTAAAACGAGATCTTATGTAAATAAATTCATTAAACGATTTCATTCACATCCCAACTAAAATCCAAAAGTGTGGATATAGTAAAAGTGTTGCAATATGTAGTACAGTTACCAACTTTCGAAAATATCTTCGTTTCTGTCAATCTAAAAACAAACAACAGTACTTCTCATTTAGAGACCTAACTGCGACATCATTTTTGGTCCTTCTGTATGATGATCCAGTTTGTTACATCAATAAAGAAATCAAAACGGAACTAAGAAAACAATCTTGCAATCCGATTTACCTTTCAATAAACAGTCTACAGACTATTTGGAAAAAAGGAAATTAGAAATATGTTCAATTCAACTCATAGGCAATCAAGTTCATTACTTAAATTAAATCAATTTTTTAAGAACATAATTAAAGTTAAAATAAGAAGCAAAATGTATTTACCAATTGAGTGTAAAATGGTCAAAGAATAAATCACACTCTGACAAATTGTACGAAGTAGAAATGTAAAGTTTTGCTGTCAGAATACTACACTACAAATTATAGAGGATGTGTTATTTTTAAGACCAAAAGTACTAACCTCATAATTCTCCGATTTCTCTTCAGCAGATACGTATACTATGATACACAATATAATTCTCAACCCTTATTAAATTTTCAAAATACTCTTACTTTTTATCGTTCTTTTGCTCCTGCTCTTGCTCTTTTTTCCAGCTGTTGTTCCTGCTCTTGCTCGTGCTCTTTCTCTTGCTCTTGCTCTTGCTCTTGCTCGTGCTCTTGTTCTTGCTCATGGTCATGCTCTTGCTCCTGCTCGTGCTCCTGCTCGTGCTCCTTCTCTTGCTCCTTCTCTTGCTCCCTCTCTTGCTCCTTCTCTTGCTCCTTCTCTTGCTCCTTCTCTTGCTCCTTCTCTTGCCCCTTCTCTTGCTCCTTCTCTTGCTCCTTCTCTTGCTCCTTCTCTTGCTCCTTCTCTTGCTCCTTCTCTTGCTTCTTCTCTTGTTCCTTCTCTTGCTCCTTCATTAAACTGGTGCACTTGCTCGTGCTCTTGCTCCTGCTCTTGTCCCTGCTTTTGCTAGTGCTCCTTCTCTTGTTCGTGTTCTTGCTCGTGTTCTTGCTTTGGTTCGTGCTCTCTTTCGTACTCTTGCTCTTGCTCTCGCTCCTGCTTTTGCTCATGGTTCGCTTTGTTTTTACGGTGGTAGAACATCTGAGATCCCGTGGAGAACTGCCTGCCTGCCACGGGGCCTGCCTCGAGTAGTGCAAGAGAACTAGAATGCTCGTTTCTAGTCCTGCTGATATAGTGGCTGGTGGTGAGTCTCCTAGGGTCCGCCGGCCGCCCTCCCCGAATGAGCTCTCGGGCGCTTCTCCCGGCACCAGCGCTCCCCCGCGGGGGAAGGGCGCGCTGCCCCCCCCCCCGCAACAGCACGCCACGTCCTCGCTCCGACGCCAAGAGGGCTGGGCTGCAACTCCGCGCATGTTGGCGTGGTATTCGGCAATGCCCATGATGGAAAATATATTGTCCATGAACGCAAAAGCTTGGAAAGTTGTATAATTAGAATGAGGATTAATAAAATGAAGAATGAAAAAAAGATATTAAATAAAATATATATTTGATTTAAGTGCTGCTAAGTGTAATTACCATTTATACAAACTGATCGCTTTTACATTTTATTGATTACTTCTTATTGTAATTGAAAGGTTTGGAATAACAGATACGTCTCATCGTGGTGAAAAATGAGTTAGTGTGCGTAATATATAAAACATCTCTGTACATCTTTTCGATGTAAGAATGAGAAGTCGAGGGATTTACTAGAATGAGATACATTTAGTTGCCAGCAGAGGGTGTGTCGTTTTAATAAACCATCAGAGTAGCCCCAGACATGCCAGGTTCTTGCACCAACAAATGGTATGCTTACAGAATATGTTGGCACAAAAGGCCATGATTGGCGACTTCAAAGTAATTTCATCCGAGGCCACCGAACTTGTACTTTTTGGACATGTTAATTGGGAGTGAAGACTCTTAACAAAGTTTAAGTTTTTAAAAGTGAAGTTTATTTTACAAAAAATGTCTATCTCGACCGCAATCATGAACAAACCAAAAAATGCAATAACGTTTCCCAAAGTTTTACCTAAGGTCCGCTTAAGTCGTAAAACTCGCACCGAGACACTTTAAACCGCTGACTTGCACTTCACAAGACTAAAGAGGTCTGACTCGGCTTTCCGATAGCGACCTTTTTATATGGTCGAAAGCCGAGTGCGCTGCTTGACGCGGTTTCTTCTTTCTGACAGCTTTATCCAGGAACCGCTGACCTGCTAGTCGCCACTGACCTGTTGGTCGCGATTTACCTGTCTGCGGCCCCTAAGCAATCGCGATATCAATCGCCTCTTGTTCGGATAGCCCCGTCAGCAGTGGCAATCCCACGCGTGGATTCGATTGATTGATTGAGTTTTTCGTGTTTCCGGGCGCGTCAACTGCTTTGGTCATTAGTCCCGTTAGTGTAGTGCATGTTATTTTCTCGGGAGATGGCGGTGATCTTCCCCCGCTGGATGGCGAGATCCGGCGCCGACCTACCGTCGGCTAGTGGGGTTTCACTCTAACCAGGACTCTCCCACCAGCGGGGCACCGCCCCAGCCGGGACTAGCTCTAAGCTCCCGACCGGCCTCCCGGAATACGTGCTAGTGTAGTGCATGTTAATGTAAATGTGTGTGTAAAGGGAGAGGATAGGACAAGGAAGGGGAAGGAAAGATCGCGCGCGGTCCGTGGCCCGTTTGGTAGGGTACTGCTCCGGCATTCGCCTGGTGTTGATCGGAGAAACCACAGGAAACTACCGATCAGAGCAGCCTGCCGCTATAATTCTCCTCCAGAGAGCGACCGAATTCGACCTAGCTGAAAAGCTAGTATCGAAAATCCTGCCGCAGTCAGGACTCGAATCTAGGACCTCCCGATGAGAGGCGCTGCAGTGACATCAGTCGATGCACTGAGCTAACGCTTCCGGTACGTGGATTCGAGATGAGCTCGAATCGGGGCGGGTTCATTTTCAGGGTTGCTTGACTAGGGAAATGTAGGATGGCTTTCCTGGATTTGATGGCTCTCGTGGAATGATACCATGAGGCGTGATACGAGCCCATTTACTCACCGTAGAAGCACGTTGCCCGCAAAGCGCGCGGACGCAGATGGTTTATGCAGACTTGAGTTGTTGTCAACTGTCGACTCTGGAAGCGCCGCCGAATGAAGTAGGTCAATGTCTCCTCACAGCTGTGAAGCTTCTGCGTAGTCGGTTGTCGCTCGGCTGTTCGGCGTGCTCTGCTCCCGGCTTCAGTCGGTCTCCGTCCTCATGTAGTGTGGCACTTATTCCCTTTCACTTCCGGCAAGTCGATTCTGTCACTTCGCGTTATCAACCGATGTCGCCAACTCCCGAGAGTGTCTTTCTCCTGGAGCTTTACTCTCTCACGACCGACCTCTCCAAAAATCTTCACGTTTCTCACGTTCCATCTCTCCACTGTTCACCTGCATTCGTCATCCCTTCTTATCTCGTGCTTTGTATCGTCAGGATGATTGGTTCTCGTCTCGTATAGTCGGTGTAATTTGTTAGTCACGCGCAAGATTAATCTCGAAAATTGTCAGTGGACACGGGGGGAATACCTTACGTCATTCTAGTCCCGTTCTGTGCTTCCCTAGCGCGTCCGTCAGTCATCCACGGGGTTTCAGTTTTACATGCTTCATTGTTCGACGCGGGTAATCATCTCTGTGTTTGTCAAACTCTAAGGCGATCCTTGCCTCCTAGGCAAAGTCTAAGGATCCCTTGAACGTTTGTTAATGTCGCGGACGGGGAGTCGCTGACCGCGCCGAAACGTTGTGCGATCAGCCTCATTTCGGTTGATTCGCCCTAATAAATGCATGATTGGCTGGTTTAATGGCCCCCAGGAATTTGTATTTCCATCAAAGAACTATTGCTGTGTACCCGCCCGACTTTTCTAAATCGCGCGCGACAGCAATTAGGGCAGCAGTCGATAGGGCGCAGCACTGTTCATGCAGCGCCCAGGCAACCCAGCTGCCTGACCAGCCATGTCGCTGTTCCGGCCCTCTCATTGGCTGGCGGCGCCGTTACATATGGCAGCTTTGCCTTTACTGTGGTTTTCACAGACTTGAACCAAACCGCACTATATGTAATGACGTGTAAGCTCCCGATTGGAGAATTCTCACAGCTAGCCAAACAGCTGCCGAAACGTCAGGTCCAAGTCTGCGAAAACCGCAGTGTAGCAAAGGCAGCCGCAACCCAATGGCAACGCAGTCGCTTCGGGTCACAGCTACTGTAGCGTCACGTAGGCGGCCGTGGGTGGGAGGAGGAGCGGAAGCATCGCATACCTGCGGGTTGAATAGCCTCGGCGCCACGGCGTTGGGATATATTTAGACCAAGTAGATGCCAGTCTTTCAGTCTTTCTTTAAGGACTTCTTTTCATTCCGTAAGGACACAACAACTATATTCTTCTTGCGCTTGATTTGATAATTGTCAATAGCTTCATGAGCAATTTCCATTTTTCATGAATATACGAGTTTAGCACGGGGTACATGATGATGTCAGAAACATCTTCACGCTGGAAATTGGTCAAGTTAGAACTGATAATTTCTTGAAACTAAGAAGCTTTGTTAAAGTTCACTTTGTTAAAGTCCAGTCTATTAATGGGAGGGAAAGATTTGTTACTCAAGCTCGGGGTGTCGATAATTCACAACTGGAAAATTGTTACTATCTTGTGGATATTCAAGTATTCATGAGTGTTTTCGGGCCAAATGGATAGAAGAAATGGGTATATAAATGTTGCCAAGTTTACCATGACTAAGATTGTTAAGGATGGACTGATCCATGCTAATAATAATAATAATAATAATAATAATAATAATAATAATCAAATGTTAATCTTACGCGATCGTTTTTAATATTATGTCCCTTTTATCAGTTGTGTATGCGCCTCATACTGAGTAAATATTTGAATTGTTTAAATATAAAAGGAAAATATCTTTGATAATTATCAGTGAGAAGTTTAGTTGGGTTGGGCACATCTTCCAAATTTTTACCAGGATAGTTTGCTTATTGGTTTGATTCAACTATTTTTATATTTTTCATTTATAGTTTAAAATTATTATCTTGATTGTTATTATTAGTATACGATTCAGGTTTTTTTTCAGAAAAGGAAGAAGATTCAGTGTTTATGATTTTTTTATTTTAAGAATTAGTGTTCAAAACAATTTCCACACTTTAACATTGAATAGATTCCAAGTAAGAAATATGAAATATTGGCTGCTAATATAACGAACATAACATTGTATTTTAATGCATAATTTCACTCTAGCTCTTACCATTACTTAACAAATTGAGTTTAAAGTTCATGGTTCTAGAAACCTTTTCGGCGTCTTTGCTGAAATTTACCCATAGCATATTCATAAATCAAATATTGATATTCGTCCCACTGAGTACAAACAATTAATTTTTGTTCTTCGCATCAAGTAGTGTACATCATTTACAGAGAGCTCTGTCCTCGAAAGGAATAGATCATACCCAAACATAGGTAGGGATTCCTTGGGAGTGAACCAAGGATAACGCCAACAATGAAAACAAAAAAATCTCGACTGGTATCATCTTCATTTCTCATTTAGAATTTTAACACTACGTGGCTCTGCAGCCTCCATTTCAACAAAAAGGCAAAACATGACCGTACTTTCGTTTCGCTCAGACTTGTGGTTATGTTTTCAGCTTGATAGAGATCGCTACTAGGAGAAAAAAGGAAAATAATGTCGAGAAAGGACGAAAAATGCAAAAATAAGGCAAAATACCCAAAACAGGTATCATGCGCTAAAATGGGGTAAAATAGGCAAAATGAAAATTTATTAAAACAACTTCAGAAATACAATTAAGTGATTCCTATTGGTGAAAGTCATAAAAACGTAAAAAAAGGCATTTTGCCAAACTTCTGGGCTCTGATTAAGTGGAATGTCCAATTTTTTAAGAAGTTCTCGTTCTCGTACAAGTTTGTAGCAAGTGAGATACAAATACTAGAAAATAAATCTCATCGAAACGCTTAAAATGTCTTTAAAGAATAATCTTACTGGCTTATGTAACTCAAGGGATCCGCTGATGCAAGTGTAGTGCCTTCCAGTCCCGACGGTGACAGGGCTTTCAATAGCTAGGTCAAATTCAGTCTCAAATTCAGCCTAGCTGCCGGCTGCTGCGATGGATAGTTTTTCGTGGTTTCGGAATGACAGGGCTTTCAATAGCTAGGTCAAATTCAGTCTCAAATTCAGCCTAGCTGCCGGCTGCTGCGATGGATAGTTTTTCGTGGTTTCTATGATCAACACCAAACGAATGCCGGAGCAGTACCCTCACAAACGGGTCACGGATCGCGGGCGATCTTTCCTTCTTCTTTGTCCTATCGTCACCCCTTACTTACACACACTTACACTTACATACTCTACACTTCTACACGTATCGCGAGACCAGTCAGGAGCTTAGAGCTTGGCCCGCAATGCCCTCCTGGTGGGAGATACCTGGTTGAGGAAAATCCTACAAGCCGACGAGTATGTTTCAAAGATGTCATAATCCAGCGGGGAAAAGTTCAACGCCACATACTGTGATAGACATGCACTACAATTACGGGACAAGCGACCATAGGAGTTGATGCACGTGGAAAGAATCAATCGATCTTAAATCATTATACTGTTTTTTTTACAGTAAACTGGATTGCATAGAGTAAATTTATTTCAATTAAAAAAAAAATCATTGCTCGTAGCGTAAATTTAACTGAAAAGAATTAGGTGGCATTGGTTGAAGTTTCAATCAGTTATTTCTTATCAACGAGCGCTAATAATATGAGTGAAATAGTTTCCTTAATTCACTACCTAGACAGTATTTTCCCTTAATTCAAAGGCTAAGTATTTTCGCAGACATATTCTGTCAAAAGTATAGTTTTATATATGCGAGTAGTACTCTGTCATTTTTCATTGATAATATTTCTTGAACTATTGAATTGGTGTTTACAGACATGCTGAATTTATAGTTCAACCAAGTTTTTACTCAAAATTCTAGATCTGTTTTTGAAACGATTCTTAACATTTTGCTGTCTTTTAAAACGAATAGCTTTTAAAATATCAGTTACAAGCTTGTTTTTCCCTTGAACTAGCCTAATTTGAGGGTGTGCTACACACCCGGGGGAAGTAAGACTGATGAGTAGTGGTAGTCTGCAGGGAAGATCATTGGATAATTTTGCCATCTACGATTGAGATATAAAAATACTATCGTAATGCTGTTATTTCTTTATACCTCATAGATAATAAAGCATTCAAAACGAGGCCTGCTTTTTATTTGAAAATAAAATTATGATATGGTTTTTATACAAATGATAACCTGATGTAAAAAACTGTTGTAACTGAAAACTGAAAGAGAATCAAGACATATGAAGGGTTTCTTACCAGAACCAAACTAGTCCAAATTCGAGATTTTTCAGGAAGCACCAAAAACTTCATAGTGTAGAGGTGATTAGTTATGAATTTATGTTTTTCCCGCTTTGTATCTTTCAATGTGTTTGGCACTTTCCGAACGGAAATGTCTGAGCAGGTAGCAGCAGTTGCAGGGAATAACTTGGCGAAATATCTCAAAATATAGAAATTTGGACTTGTTTGGTTCTTGTAAGAAACGCCTCATTTGTTGTCTGTGTAAATAGCAATAACTGTCCACGTAAAGCCTTTGTGACACTTCCATTCCGAGACAAGAGATGTCCAGTGGCGTGAACAGAAGAAGGAGGCGCAGCGGGGCGGAGTGTCGCGTCGGCGCCGTCGGGGGCGCTGATTCATCGCGACGGCGCTGCGCGGCCACGCCCACATTTCACGCTCGCGGCGGCGACGGACGGGCGCGGGATTTGCTCACTGCGCTTTGTGGCCACGTCAAAACGCGGGATTAAAATATGTACAAGCCTTTCATGGGGCGCGGACAAAAACCGCGTTCTGTTTTCCACAAATTAATGGCACATTAACAAGATTGGACGAATTGATAACAATCTTCATTTGGAAAGGCGCAAGCGGCCGGCGCGGCGGCGGGGGCGGTGGTGGTGGCGGCGGGGGCGGCGCGCGCGTGAAATATCGCTGGAGCGGCTGGCGGCGCGGCGCCGGCGGATCCTGCCACGCCCCCTCCCACGCCGCGCCTCGCGCTCCACCCTGCGCCCGGCCGCCACCTACCTGTCCGCACACTCGCGGACCGACGCGTACAGGGTGTGCGCGATGCACGGCACGGCCAAAGGCGCCACAGACTGCTGTGATTTTTGATACCGGCAATTAGATCTGCTTCTGTGATTTAACGGTTAGCATTTCGGGCTGCTATTGGAATGTTTGTGGGTACAAACCCGATCGAAAACGTGGGTTTTTAAGGGCGAAAAATTGTTCATATGTCGTCCTTCGGAGGGGAAGTGAAAACGATTGTCCCGTGTTGTAGATTTATAGCACGTGAAAAGTTTCAAGTATAAATGAAGTCTTTCAGCTTAATTCAAATCGCCTGTCTCGTCGCCCGAGTGATACTTTCTTTCTCCCCTAGTTGGTGAAAGAACCGTGGGGGAAATTTGCGTGGTCAGACGGAAGAGCAGAACTGATAGTCTGAGTCTCTCCACGTTAAATATGGTGTCATTGAATATTTTTACAAATCAGTCAGAATTTTCCCCCAAACTGGCGTGGAAATTGTGTCATATTTATACATAACTTTCCATTGTTTTCAATTATTTTTCATAAACTTTTTACACAGATAAATATAACAAAAATATCTTGTCTTTTTTCATTTTAATCTCCTGTGTCTTTCCCATGGATTGCAATTTCTTTCATAATAATTAAAGGAATATTCTTTGGAAGACTTTTCATTTCAAATATATGGAGAAGAGAACTTCTTCAGAATTTGAAATTTGAAATTTGCAAATTTATATCTTATTTATGAAATAACATATAAATATAAAATTACTTTGAAATTTTTTCGACCCTTTACATCGACAGATTTATCAGAACACTTGAGCATCGTCGCACTTTCAGCACTTGCGTTAAAAATTGAATTTCTAGCATGCCCTGAAAGAACCGCATTTACTATTGACTGTCTAAAAATGTATTTTCCTCATGTTTAACAAATCAAGATTTTAATGAAGTAGAATTGAACACAGTGCAAATATTATTGTGAATATTTGTTCTAAATGATTCAGTAGGTAACTGAGACCTTTACACCTGATGACTAATACTATTTTACTTTTTATTTATTTATGTATTTGATTTAACTTGCTTTTTTCTTACCTAAAGAGACACTGATTTTATTTGGGAAAATATTTCTTGTTAATAGGTCTGTAATTAAAGTTTTGATGAGGAAGGGGAATCATCTTGAGGAAACTATGTTTTAATGCTTATTTTTAAATTGATGAATTTAACAATGATAAAAATGACAATAGAAGGTTGGAATGGTTGTTTTGAATAAAGTGTTAGGACTAATATTGATAGAATGCGGTGATTTGAGGTATTGACAATCGCCATTTATTCACTACGGTACTGAATCAAGATGGTTCAAGAAAATAAATTTTTGAATAGAATGCAGTAATTTATTGTGACGTAGTGCTCTGTTATGATAGATACGGTAGTCATGGAGTGGAATTAACGACTGAAATATTAGTGGAGTACTTTCTATACTCATATTTGATTTGTTGTTGATTAGACGATACATTTTACTCTTATTGGCGTAAACTTTCTTTTCTAAATTAAGACTACAGGTTTTCTAGAATACTCAAAGCTGCTATTGGGGATGGAAGCAATGAAACATTGATCTTTTCTATTTCAAGCTGTAAAATTGGCGGTGGCCTGAAAGAGAGAAAATACTTTACATTGAGATTTGTCTTTGTGTATGTATCTGTTTTATGCTACCGGGAGCAGTAGCTCAGTGCATCAACAGATGTCACTGCAGCGCCTCTGACGGGGAGGTCCCACGTTCGAGTCCTGACGGCGGCAGAATTTTCGACACAAGCTTTTCAGCTACGTCGAATTCAGTCGCTGTCTGGAGGAGAATTCTAACGGCCGGCTGCTCTGATCGGTAGTTTTCCGTGGTTTCTCCGATCAACACCAGGCGAATGCCGGAGCAGTACCCTACCAAACGGGCCACGGACCGCGCGCGATGTGTCCTTCCTCTTCCTTGTCCTATCCTCTTCCCTTACACACACCCACACACACTAACATGCACTACACACCCACATATTCCGGGTGACCGGTCGGGAGCTTAGAGCTTGTCCCGGCTGAGGCGGTGTCCTGCTGGTGGGAGAGTCCTGGTCAGGGGGAAACCCCACTAGCCGACGGTAGGTCGGCGCCGGATCTCGTCATCATGCGGGGGAAAGATCACCGCCATCTCCCGAGAAAAAACATGCACTACAATAACGGGACTAATGACCAAAGCAGTTGACACGAAAAAATCAATGTTCTACGCTCAAACTCGTCGCGAGCTCTCACGACCTTTCGAAATCCAGTTTTATCGCTTGTGTGGCGGCACCCTGTATATGGCGCCGCGTGTTCCCACACGCCGCCGTTGCCTTAACATCCCATATTTTTGGCGGATTTGTTTGTTGGGGGCAGGAACCCTGCCACCGCGCAGGCCCCCGGGCACACACGTCCGCTCGCGCATAATCCTAATTTGTGGACATTACACAATCCAATTGCTCCTTGGTGGGCGGCGCGGCGCGGCGCGGTGCGGCGCGGCGGGGCGGGGCTGTGTGCACCTGAATTAATGGCCAGGCGCCTGGTGAGCCGCGCACAACACACAAAAGCGCCCGCGGCCCGGCTTTCATTCTATTCTTCACGTACAATTGATGGCGATAATACTTCCGAGAGCCGCGCCGCCATTGAAGTGCTACGCCAGCGACACCGGCGGCAACACGCGTCACTTCCGGTTTCCGCCGCTAATAAGTCAAAAACAGGAGCGCTTTATTTACAAGGCGCGGCGCCAGCTTACGATCCGCTGCACCCCCCCCCCCCTGCCCTGGCCACAGCAGCGCTCCGCGGCGGAGTTGGCGCGAATGAATGCGTATGTGGGGGCGGCCTCTCCTCTTGGCCTCTGAACAATGTGTGCTTTGTGTTTAGAAGGGCCGGATCGGGCTTTCATGTTAATGCTCACATTATTACGGACGAAATGGATGATTATATTCTTTTACTGTTTATCATATAAATATTGCAATAAATGTAATTTTTTAAAAAAATGCAATGATTTTCTTACCTCGATTTCATTATTCACACTCAATAAGCCACTTGTTGAAAATTATTTTACATGTTTTTCAGCGTATAATTTTGAAAATCGTTTCTTATTAGAAACACAAATCAAATTAGGAAATATGAGATTGAAGTTCCTTTTTACAGTTTAAGCAGATATGTCGAATAAAATTAAACTACTTTCATCTCATGTATTATTGCTACACAAAATTAGCCAAGTGTTGTTCAGATCCGTTTGTTTTTGACTCCTTATATAGTTAAAAATTAGCGTATACGATACCGGTGAGAAACGACCAGCCTTCAGTCGTACTTGTTCGTTTTGACGTGGTAATAATGATCGGTGGAGCTTCATGCAGGCGAGGGTAAAGTCATTCGCGTGTGCCCCCTGTTACCTTCACGGCTGATTCCTAATATGCACTACACTACCACATATTCCGAGGGACCGGACGGGAGCTTAGAGCTTGTCCCGGCTGGGGCGGTGCCCCGCTGGTGGGAGAGTCCTGGTTAGGGGGAAACCCCACTAGCCGACGGTAGGTGGGTGCCGGATCTCGCCTTCCAGCGGGGGAAGATCACCGCCATCTCCCGAGAAAAAACATGCACTACACTAACGGGACTAATGACCACAATAGTTGACGCGCCCGCAAACATGAAAAAAATCAGTCAATCAATTCACGGGTGATTCCATTCCCTTCCAAAGGATGCATGCGAATAGCGTGATGGGCACTAATGACTGAGTCTGAGATGAAGCGCGTGGTGTGATAATCAACTAGTTCGCTATCTGACGGTGAAAAGTCCTCCAATGCCTTTCCCCGGACATGAACTGAAAGCCTTGGGTTGCACGTACATGACCGCTGTCGCAAGGCATTGCCACCCTGTCACATGCGCAAAATTAATTATATATATATATATATATATATATATATATATATATATATATTAATTATATATATTAATAAAGCAATAAATCTCAGCCCAAATATTTTGTGTTAGTGTTTCCAGCATACATATGGATGTACGCACTAAAAAAGATAAAAGCAATAAAATCGAAAGACATCGAAATATCCTCTCAGTCCCGATAGCACTTTCGTTTTATCTGTTATTTTCCTTAACACCTTCTCTCCCAATACCCTATCTCGCAGAATCCCAGCAAGCTGCTTGTGTGACCCTCTCGGAGCGAAAATCCTCCGCAAACGGGCGCAGCGTAAACAGCTTGAGACCGCGTCCGGCGCCTAACCGCAAGGCCCCCCCCTCCCGCCACGCCCCCTTCGACACTGTTGCTCGTCGCCTGCGGCCTCTCAGATAACAGCGGCCGCCCGCGCTCTTTCAATTAGGAAGAGTGCCGCCGCCGCCGCCTCCGCCCCCGGCCTGTCGCGTGCCCTCCAAGCCCCCTCCCCCGCCCCCCAACGCCGCCATCAGATCGGGGACGGGGCGACGATAAATTTCCATTATCCGCGACGGCCGCTCTCGCACGCGGCGGCGGCGGCGGCGGCGGCGGCGGCGGCGGCGGCGGCGGCGGCGGCGGCGGAAGCGACCGGGAGCCGCTCGCGGGCAGCGGCGCGGCGGCCCGAAGAAATTGAAGTGCGCGAGATGGAAGAACTGTGATATGGAAATAGGTCCGCTCAGCCGGTCGGTGGGCGGAGTGGAGTGGAAGTGAGCGGGAAAGGACAGAAGTTGTGACGGGTGGATGTGGTGGATTGAATTAACCCATCGGTAATGCCGTTCCCATAGGAGGTCATGATAAACTGAAAAGACAAAATCGGGGACGTAAAATGGAGCGTGTGGATTCATTGGACGAAGTCACAGAAATGGTCGCATTTGAGGTTGAGAAGAGGATTTGTCTGTGTGTATTGGCTCGACAGCTCCTGGCAGGTCCCAGGCATACCAGCGGCGACCCGGTCTTGCGGCCGTGGGTTAAGGGGTACGTGTGGTTAGCACGAAGACATTGCCGTATTCTGGTCTTCTCAACCTGAGAAGTGAGCTTTTCCAACAGATACTGGGATTTTGCAAGGAAAGCGTACACTATAATCGGCACGACTGGGAATCGAACTCGGGATCGCGTCATAGAAAGTGAGCACGTTAACCAGTTGGGATGAGAAGATAGTGCTGCTAAAATTACGATCGTAGTTGTACAGTTACTGTAGCACTGATCATCCCTAAATTGTATTAACTTTAGACAGAAGAATATTTTATCTGCAAAAAGGTCATAAAAACTTTTTCTTTGGGTATGTTGTATACTCCCAGGCAGTACATAAAATCCCATGTTTTCGACCTTCACATCCTGTGCTTACTCCGGGAAGTCCGATAAACCGGTATTTTTCTGCATTTTTCGGTTTTTATCTCTATAACCCTTTAACATTAAGGCATACAGAAGAATGATTACAATATATTTTAAAGAGGATAATATAATGCAGTACTTTTAGAAAAAACCTTGATCTTTCTTATTCAAGTGTGAAATAAAATTAATTTCTTATTTTAACATACGAAAAGAAAAAGTTTCGAGGACTTCCTCAAGAGAGAAATTTTTATCGATGAATGAAATCCTATTCCAGCGCAGTCACTTTCATAGGAATTGTCACATTCATGTTCAGAACTAAGTTTGCCCAGAGAAGAGCACTTCAGCCCAGATTTTCTGAGCCATATGCCTAAGCTTGTCATTTGATTATATGAAGTAGAGGTTCTTAAGATACATTTCGTATGAATTTAATCAGGTACCCGTGTGATAGACGTCAATCTTCAATCCTCTGTAATATTATTCCATCTCAAACTTGATCTGAAGCGATATTCATGTTACCGAGCTGCATCACTTGCATGTGGATTTGTAACCAGGCAAGACTCGGGTTTAATCATCTAGTATGAAAGTATTTTATCAGTATCGGATATCGTCCGGTGCCCTCATGCTCAACAAGCGTACAAAGCAACAAAAATATTTCACCTGTTTTAGCAATATATTCTACTGTAGATTCTGTCTGATTACACAGAATATTTTAGATAATTCACATTGTTTTCAATAAGCACTGCAGAATATATTATTCCATTGTATACACTGAGAGGGTGTATAGAATCCACTAAAAGCACAAAGAATAATAATAAGAAGCTCTTGGTTATTTCAGAGTGATTTTACTGAATGGGACTTGTCCCTTTTTCTAAAAATAAATGTCTTCATAACAAGATAGAGTTGTTAAGAAATTGTGGATATACTATCCACAACTACATGTATGATGGTAACACTATCAGGCTTATTAGCAGTATATTGCATATTGCTATTGTGACTTTTCTGACAAGCTCTGTGCACATTGCTCCAATCGTTTTAGAAACTATTGAAAGGCAATTTTTAGTATAAATTGAAAACCTGGTATCTCTTTTATTTTTCGCGGCAGTCCCAAATTCTGCCGAATTCTTATGGTATTTAAAACACAATTGCCTTGATGAAGGTTACAGTAAAGCATCAAACATTGCGTCGAAGTACGACACTAACATTCGTACAACTACCAATGTTAGGGTAGCAGTAAAATTCAAAAAGGAACTACAAGGTTACTATATAAGAACACACTAAATACTATAATGCTGAAAGTATTCTTCTATTAAACTGGTATAAACAAGCATTCGCAAAGTGTTGAAACCCTAGAAATGAAGAAACAAAATACAGGAGAAGGAGGAGGCCACTGTCAGCTGGTCGGACGGGCCCCACCACCGCCTACCAATCCACAGCCTTTTTTCCCTGTTCCATTTTGAGGCTGTAGCTCGGTTAGTGTTACGTTTAAAAAAACGTTTTATACAAAAGTAGGAACTTTTATTCACTTTAAAATGGGTGCATTTATTAATTGCAATCATCTTTCAAACAGCCCCACCTGTCACGGACACTGTGCCCACTCAATGCGCATTACATGTGGTATGTGCATTAAGTGAATTATTATTTTATTTGAAATGGATGATTATGTATGATTTTGTTTTATATCACTCCCTTCCTACCCACTACTACAGGGATGACTTGCCTCCACAGGATCCTCTTCCCCATTATAATTCCCTAATAATAATGCATGCAAAGTTTCGTGGTAATACAATTTTACTCGTATGGAAGAGTTAAGCTGCAACACACACGCAGACACGATATACACATCCATTTTTTATACATTAATGATTTCAGCAATGCGTGCATTTACGAGGCAATTTTTACAATATAGTGAGATTATTAATACTATTTCATGTAGTTATTATTATTAATATATTTATTATAAATTGATTAAGTCATAAACATAGTTTTTTCACACATTTTGGAGAATAGAAAAGTAACATTTTCTTGAAAAGCTGTAGCTCACTTAATAATGGTTTCGAAAGAAACGTATTGTACCAAGTTGTAGGAAAGTTTGTCCTCTCTGGCGTCATTTTTCTATAAGGCTTAACGTTAAAGAGTTTTAGAGAAACAAAACGTAAAAAGCCAGGAGAAATACTGTTTTTTTCGGGGTACCCTGAGTTAGCACAGGGACTGGAAAGTCAAACACTTGGACTTTTAATTAAAGAAAAAGTTTTTATGATTTTTTCCAGGTAACCCCCCTTTTTCAGTTCTTGCCGTCTGGACTAGAAAGAACAATCCAAAGAACTTAACATTATTCTGAGATGGAGAGCATAAAAAGGCATTAACAGCTGGGAATGATCGCCGCGTGAGTCCGAGAGGACGGCCAATGAATAGGGCCAATGAAGGACGAAGCCGGCGGCCCGTTAGTGGCATGCCAATAGCAGCTGAGCGGGCGGGGAGCGTGCGAGGTCGGGGCTTTCGTCGCTGATTAACTCATCGAGCAATACGGGCGGCGACAGCGGGGCGCCCTCCGCCCTAGGCCCTCGGCCCTAGGCCCTCGGCCCTCCCCCTCGGCAATCTCGGCGCTTCTTTCGCGCCCTCCCGCAGCCGCCGATGAATTACGCTCCCCACTTAGCGAACAACAACCGAGGTGATACTTTGCACAGCCCGACTCCGAGCGATTCCATTAAGGCAGCTTTACGTGATATCAATACACAAAACCAGACACGCTCTCTCTCTCTTTCTGAATAACTGTATTTAGTTATTGAGATGAGAGTCAACCCCAGCTTTCCAAAGATAAATTTTCAGGCGAGGGGTTTAAAATGTAATTTAATAAAGACTCCTCTTTTCAATTTATTGTCCCTTTCAAACGTTTCTTTATGTAAATTGAATACGATTTGTTAGAAACAGGTTCAATTTTGATAAATGCATGTTTTTTGTCAATTTTGAGCGCCGCTTTACGTAAGTTTTATTAAAAAGTATGAAACTAATTTTGATAATTGGTTAAGAAAACGCCGCTATTTTAGTTTCGTATGCAAGGAAAATATTAGTAATTTTAAATTAATTGTAAACGTAGCCAACAAAAAATGTATTTGGAACAATGAGAAGTGTGTTAACAATTCCAAAGAAAATGCTGACTTTTTAAAATATTTATTGGTACCTATAGAACTTATTACATCCTTTATTATAAATAATGTGATTACGGTTAATGTGAATAAATGGGGAAAATTTATAAGCATGGTTACTTTGATGAATTTATAACAAAATCGAATTTTCAATTAATATTTTCAAATATAAGTGGTTTTGATTTACGTTTGAATAAAATCATCTCAATTTTCCAAAAGTACATAATTACGATTATCAGAAAAGCGGCTTCCAATTTTCTTTATACCTTTTCTGCGAATAATAATGTACTAAATAACCTGACAAGTACTATTGTGATTAGTATATTTCATTTTAAAACAAATAGTGTAACAACAGAACCCACTTTCCTAGATTTTGCATTTTCAAACATTCAGAAAATGCATAAAAAAGGAGACCTGTTAATTTTTTTAGGAGTCATGAACTAAGAAAAAATGGAACCCTTTTTTACATTTTTGTTTCTAAAGTATATTAATGACTTCCGAAATTACGTAAATGTTTAAATGAGATATCCATCGCTGAAGGCCACCCAAGTATCGCCTTGTAAATGCATAATATTGTTATAATTTATCATTTAAATATTATATCTGGAACACATGGTAGAAATGGTCGTGCGAAATTACGTCTTTTAAAGCAAATACGTCATCACAAATTCAACACTTAATCATCGTCTCATTAAACTTGGAACTCTTAACATAAGTATTCTGTTATTGCACAATATCCTCATATGTGTAAATATTCAGTTTAGCCTGCAAATACAATCTTCCCGAGAATAATATAGTTCAACTAGTTGAATGTATCGTCGCCGACGCGTAAACTGTTTTAAAAGTGTTTTCATATGTTGAAAATTTCTTTCATTCTTCATTTCTTTCATGCGTAGCTTTGTTCTTACGTAATTGGCATTAGACTTAACAATGAATCGTTGTAGCTTATAATGTTACACTCCCCTTTAAAACTTCCCAACATCTAATGACCTTGTATGTTACTTCCATACGTTATATGAAAAGATACTATTGTAATTTCAAAATTATAATTGCCGTAAAAAATACTTGGAAGGCATTGATGATCCAATGAGTTTAGTACAGCTACACTGTTTACGGATTTTGCTAATATGCACAATAATGCACAAAGATCACCTGTAAGCTGTTCTTCTGGATTATTCTCTTATCCTAATATAAGATCATTCTCAATTAGTTCCGAAAATTCTGCCCCAAAATCTTCTACAACTACATTTGATTCTTCCCCGGATTCGCTTAACAGTCAAATTCCCCCCTAATTTTTGAAGAGATTAAAACTCCAGAAACTCAGTATAATTTGTGTTTACGTCCACTTCTGCAATTGGTCTATTACTTTTTTCGTATGAGAATCTTATAAAACATTAAAAGCCGACTATTTTGTATGTAACAAGGGCCTGGCAATAAGAGTGTGTCGAAAAATCACCATTTCCCACCGCATTGCAATTTTTTCTTTATGCTGAACAAAATTTGCTATTACTTCATGACACAAATTGTATATACGTGTCAAGACAAGAATAATTCTGCAGTACATTGTTTACTATGTGTGCTGTGAGTTATACAGAACGTAAACATTCATGGAGAACAGAACTGCAAAATTGCCAACTTTAAAGGAACGCGAAAAGAGTTGGAAACTAGAGGTGCTACAGAATGGCACAGACTTTCTCGTTGTAAAGTTTTCTAATTTCCTTTGTGTGGACTGGTACTGTAAGGTATTGCTTCTCCTTCTTGCCTGCTGCCATCTATCGCCGCCCCAAGTACATTTTTTAAAACTTTTCCCAACTAGTCGGTTTTCAAATAGTAAAACCAAAATATTATTTTAAGAATATTAAAGAAGGCTAAAATCTCGTCCAAAATAGATATTTTCTTCAACAAAATTGTTATGTTAGGAATAATAGGAGAAACAATTATATTTTAAACATCTGCCCATGTGCGTTCGTTAGAGGAACTGAATGGCGGAGCGGCAAAGAGCACGGTGAGTTAAATTAATAAACTTAAGTGCAAGAGACTGGGCGCGGAGAAAAAATTCTGGTTGAAAACTCTTTTGCACATTCATGTAGTAGTATAACATTGCGAAGCCGTTACAAACAATGCGAGAAAATATATGCTGTTGTAGTATCAATTGTTTGAAAATATTTTCATTAATGTTATATAATTGAAAAAAAAATCATTAATGAGTGAGAATTTGAAATTTTGTAAAGCTAAAGAAACGTTGACATTGTAGCTATGACAACGAATAGTATTGAATGTCAATGAGATGAGTGATTACATGTGGGGGGATGACATGGCCTAATGGATCTTTTAGACGTCGATAGATGGCAAGCAACAAAGGGATGGGGCAAAACCGACAGGGTAATTTCAACTCAGAGAAAACGGGAACTAAATAGAACGAGAAAGTATTTTCCAATTTTAACACCATTATTATTATTTTGCAGAAAGAAATTATCATTTCTTTACGGATAGTCCTAATAATTAAGTTCTTTGCACTCTACTGGGAATAGGAGATGTGTAACTCATAAACGTTTTTGAAGCGAATCAATCAGAAATATATTACGATTATAAATACAAAGGATGCGCCACTTTTTAGTAATATTCAATATAATCTTTCTTTCCAGTCATCCAATTCCAAATTGAGCATCCTTGTGGTTATCTTCGCAACCGCCCTCGTGTTCACTCTCTGGAAAAGCGGTGGCCAATCGCTGCGTTCGGTCTCCGTGCCCTGCCCAGCGCGCTGCGCTCTGCTCAACGCTCGCTCATTTCGTGGCGAGACGTAATTTGTGATGCGGGAATGACGGGCAGATTTTGGAGAGATTCCTGGTGATTGTACTGAAAGTGTCTGTGTGGATGTGGTTAGATTTCTTTTTAATATACATTTTTGGATGAAATGCGTGTGACGTGTGGTTTGGGGTCTAAAACGAATATTTTCGAGTGATCCAAAGCCGATTAATATTTGTGTAAAGTGAGTGCGCGTAAATGAGAGATTTCAACCTGAAATTGATGTAATAAATTCTGTGAAATGTCGTGTGAAAGATTGAGTAGCATTGAAGCTGATCTAAGATGAGAATTTAACGAATAAATTGTTAAATTGAAATGCGTTTCCTGAAATGCCGTTTAAAAATTTAAAGTGTTGTGAAGTGTAATGTGAGCTCCAAAGAATTGCAAAACTATTGCTTGGTGCGCAAGTGATCTCGCTCAAAATTGAGCTGGATGTGATTTTAAGAAATGATTTGTGGAAAAAGTGCTTGTGAAATGTGGGAGTCGTTGCTTCAGAAGTGTGTTGTGCCGTACGTTTTGTGCTACGTAGCTGGACTTCTCTTCTCTGCGGTCACCAAGACGCCATTTCTTCTCGTCGTTCCTAAATTTCCTTTCTTCCCGCCAGGTGGTTAGGAAGGCCAGTTTAAAAGCTGTAAAGCGTAGTTGTACTCTTTATAAGGTCGAATAGCCATTAAACAAACGTAAAAATATGCAGTTTAACTTTTCATCATATTTGCAAATTTTTAATGTAACTGTAAAGAAAAAGATGTTCGCTAATCAATAGGATAATTGAAATTGCGTAATTTCCAATCATTTAAAAACCCATACCATTACAAAGTTACAGAATTATTTAGTATTGGAAGACTTTTTGTATTCTAGTTTTTAAGTAAGAATTTAAATTACTTAAGAATAATCAATCGGCAACTAGCATAATTCTACGTAGAACACTTTAAATCTTCAACGAATACTACATGACAATGTAGTTAATTGAATTGATTCATGAGGTCAGGATATTGGAGAATAAATTATGATGTTCAATTATAAAAATTTGTATATTACAGGTTTAATCATTCACAAGAATAGAGGGAGGAATACGGTGAACAGTTCATAGCTAGCACAGGGTAGAGTAGGTTCCCAAGCACAGGACAGGGTAGCATAGCACCCCTGGCAGAAGAAAGCAACGCTTTGGCCTGACGCCGATGGAGACTGGATTCGGTGAGTGTTCTGGGTGGAGCCCATGCCAGTGCCAATGTACTGTCCTATGCCCTGTGCCCTTCGCAGCGTTCACGGCAGCCCTAAGGGAGGCCAGGCCGTTTGCGTTCCTTCTCCCGACTGCACGACGGATGACACAGGCCTAGCAACACACGCAAACAAACTACGACGAAACTGATGCAGAGAAATAAAATCAGTAAATATGAAAATGAAAGGCAAAAATAAACTGCACAGTATGAACGCAGAGAATAGTTTCTTCACATGCACTCATTTGCAGGTTGGGAGGGATAATTCTTCCTCGTGCAGTCACTGGCTCCGCTCAGATAATTTTAGATGGGTATTGGTCCGCATTTAGTTTCATAAATTTCTGGGTTACTGCAGTCTTGTTTGGTAAAGTGAACTAATTGAAACGGTAAAATATAAATTCGTTAATAAAGGTCAGTCAATTAATTTAATCGTTAGTAAACTTTAATTTAAATATTATTAAATATCTAAAATTTAAATAAAAGGTTATTTTATATTTAATGTCATTGTTGATTGCATTTTATTTACTTTTTAAGACAATTCATTGCAATGATATAAAAATGCTGCTTGGGAGTATAAAATAATATTTTGTTAAATATTAGGATGGGCAAATATAGGAAGGAGGCTGCAGAGCCCGGTTAGTCTGTAATATTGGGCGGTTTGCTTAGCCATATTATGGGATCCACTCCTGTGTTGGATTACCACTATTGTACATGGCATGCATTCCGTCATAGAGAAATTGAGGGGAACTTTGACTGGGTGGGAAACTGGCTGAGTTGCGAGATGCCATTGTACCTCGCATTTTGCATTGAATTGAATGGCAGGTGACTTTCCTCTGGACTGTAGGCTAGGTTGTCGTTCAGCAGGGAAGGTCACAGTGCCCAACTGTTGGTTTAGGAGGGACACGCCTACAAGGCTCACAGGGCAGGGTGGGTAGAATAAGTGCTAGGGAAGTGTTCCAATTCTATTTTGTGTTCAAACTGACTATCAAATTTTATTTTGCGACGTTCCAGTAAATGTGTACTTGCAATTAAAAGATAATTCAAAATACACAATGAAGAATTGGAATACGCCTCCCCATCTGAAGGAAAACTGAAAGACTGCCCATCGCTCAGTCGTCCTTGAGTGGGAAACTCCTTTGGCGGACAGCACACTTAAACAGGGTGGGATTTTTTTCGAAACGGCTGTAAAGCTTTATTTATACATATTATGGAATAATATAAACAAATTGAAGTTTTTTCCTTTCAGGATCTTAAGTCCGCGAAGACGTGGCAAAATACAAATTAAGCCCATGTGTACACATGGCAAAAATACATAAATCTAAAGAAATGTGAAGAGGGGTATTCTTTTCAACAAATTATCTAACTCCCTAATAAATACACAAAATAAGCCTTCCAAATAAATGGTCAATATATAATTGTACTAATTTTGCCTATTTTCAGCTTTAATTCTATTCTGATTTTTCAGCTCTAATTCTTACGTTTCAGCTCTAATTATTTTATTTACATTTCAGCATTATATTATTTTTTAAAATTAGTATTAAATACCTGTAAAAAGTTTTAAAATTTGATAAAGTAAAAAATGAAAAATATACCCGAATTATTTCCTTACTCGTGCGCTGGCGAATAATTCATCAATACATAATTTAGAGCTATGAAGTAACTCTGTAGAAGTATGTATTGATTTTGTGGACAGATGACTGCGCCGGAATTTTTTTGTTTCAGGTACTCTTCAATGTGATGGATAGACTTAACACATCTGGGCAGGACAAGTAAAAATCTAGGTAGAATAGTAGAAAGCTATATTCAAACACGAAAGAAAGAAGTGAACCATCTCGTGTTTTAGATGTACGAAATGCGAAGAAAGAAAATGTGTGGTGGTGTATGTGGTATTATGTATGGTGGCTGGTAATAACGTTTATCAGGTTTCTCGTAAAGTTTCCCTTGATACATCGAGCAAATGCTAAAATGACCCTTTTTCTTCTAGATATGAATGTAACTTCATTACGCACGTTTTATTGAGCTCTCCTTTTTAGTTACGGTGATACCGGTGAGTGTCTTGTTTGGCATTACTACAAAATAAAATATATAAACAGTTAAGCAAGGGCAAATATTTTTTATTGCATTATCAGGAGCAAACATTTTTAGTTTTCAAATGTTGCTAAGAACGCCTTTTACGTTCTTTTATTGATGATTAAATCATGTACAAATAGTTAAAAGGTGGGATATGGAGTCTGGAGCTAGAGAAAACTTGCACAAATTGTATTGAATTCCGTACGTCAAACGACAAAATCTGCCTTCGAAAATGCATACATTCACACGTAAAATTCTTTAAAGTATAATTTTTCAAAAATAAAATTGAAATCTAAAAATACAGAATATGTAATCATAAATTGTAGACGTATTTTACAACACTTAAGAATGAAATAATTTAAGTTTAATTTTTTTCCTTCTTGATTGCAGGTCTTGAGAAGTAGCCATCCACGGCAGGAGGGCGACAATGATCTGAATAGTTCTGCTTTGTTTCCCCGATCTTTTCAACGATCTCCACATTTCTCGGTCCTCCCAATGACATTCTTCTAATACTTTCTCACCCATTACGTCTCATTTAGGCCTTTCAGATCAAAATAGTCTTAATCTTCTACTCCTTCTTTTGGCCATTCAAATTAAAATTCGTTTTGTCTCTCCTGCATCCACTCATGATTTGTACGATTGAAGAGCTTCATTTATGGAAATGTTTTTTACTCCAGCTCTTTCCCATACTACACCATTTCTTGTCTAGTCACAGCTGCAATAATCTTCGTCGGGTTCTACTGACCGTATTCTCTCTTCGACCTATTGTTAAAGGTCATTTCCGCTCCATATTATTTTTCTATCATACTGTGAAATACTTTCATTTTGTATCTTGTGTTGCATTATTCCATATAAGACCATGTAGACAGAGTTTTTGTTAATCTTAAATCATAATTTCCTGTCCTGTAGTCAATTAATACCAGCGGTTTTGCGGAAAATTCAAATGTAAAGTTCCATTTGTTTTTCAATTCTTTCTTTAGAGGACAGATTGTGACCATCTCTGGAATTTCAGAATTTTGTCTGTCAATTAACTTCAGTTGGACTTTTTTCTCTAGTTCACCAGTCTTTCAAAAATATTTATAACACTGTTTTCCAATGCAGGTTATGCTGTTTTCTGGAGTACATACCAAAAGTACTTCATATTCTATTAATGTTCTCCATAATGACGCCACGTTCCGTAATAAATAAAATGTGATAATTCTCTATCAGAATTGTTCATAAAATTCACACTTTACTGATATTCTTGATTGTCGAGAAATTGAAAGATCATACCTCACACATTTCATCTGTTTAAACAATGGAATCAAATGATCTTCATCCTGGCATCCCGAAGAAATGTCTCATGGACTTCTGTTGTAATTTTTAACGAATTTCGTAGTTTCATTGAAGATGTATGTAATCTTCATTGAGTCCCAGATTTTGAAACTGCCTGATCTTTTAGTTCGTCTCGTTCTATAGTTGTGCTCCGACAGACTTCTATTTCTTGAAAATGATAGATAAACCAATTTTCAGAATGTTTGTTGGATTTTAAATCTGATAATACTCGGTATATTGTTCTTTCCAAAAGACACTGATTTTACTAGCAAACTGCAATCCCCGAATGTATTTCAAATAGTATCATTTTTTCAGAAGCTAAAATAGAAGTAGATCCTTCAATATCTTTTCTTTTAACATTTAAATTAATTTTCATGCTTTAATTTCATCGTTCATATTCAAGAAGGCCTATTTCAGAATCTAACATACGGCAGTTATCGTGATTTGATATTTTTGATATTTTCGTAAACGTATGTGAAAGCCAGGCATACAGAAACTTTGTACTGTCTTGTTACACAGCTCACATTTTTTAAGTGCATGAATCTCTTGAAGATCTAAAACTAAGGGGCTAATTGCACCAAGCAAAATATCTGGAGGCGTAAGGCAAGTTACAAAATTGAATTTTTTCATTTTCAAAATTCAGTTTTAATGAAAATCGAAACCATGTGAATTTTTAAGTGTTATTTTCTCAATGCTTACAAAAAGGCTAAAGGAAACAAATGCAACCATTTTTCAGACGGTCACAGCGGTTTCATGCCATTGCCTGCTAAAATAAAAATATTTTAATGTTCCCTGAAACAACGGACCAGCGAGATCTTGCTCCAGTAGTGTTTACAAAGTTAGTTTCAAGCTTCTAATTTAGCGGTAATGCGCATCACGGATGGACATGCCGATTTTGGGGCACGAAATTGCGTATATCTTCTCTTAAATTACGTCTTTGGAACAGTGCTAGTAGACATTAGTCATGGCTAGACATCAGATGTTTAGGCTCTAAAAAATCGTCTTTTAGGCGCCTAAAATGGCACTGAACCGTCAAAAATAAAGAGAAAAAAGGCACTGTCATAAGTTAATAAACGATCAAATGAAAAATTGTAATTTTTGTCTATATTATTTTGTAAACTTCAATGCACAAAACAAGTTCGTACATTTTAATGTAAACAAGATTTACATATTTAAAACTCTCCTACATTTTATTCTTAAGTTTGCATTAACCAGTAATATTTGCATATTACCAGTAACTCTTCAAGGATCACAATTTCAAATTTGCGACGACTGGGAGACAAAATCAGTTGAATGCGGAGAAGGATATCAGAACGATGTGACTGGCATATATTTTAGAAGTCCAACACTAGCAACACTGAAACCTTCTGGGAATTTATATTTATTTCTACTTAAAATTTCGGTGCCCTCGGTGTATTATCAATGTACCATGTTCTCAGATTATGGCTGGTATTTATGAAATATGGAAAAAGGAGAAAAATCAGTTGGTATACTTTCAGGAATTCTCGTAATTTAAAATACCATGGTGTGAATTCGTAATTAATGGTCACGTTGGACCATCGCCGATTTTCCGATATGTTAGCATTGTGTATAAAAAATAAATAAAAAGGCAAAAAGTCCTAAAAAACGTATTTATGCAAAAAAGACATTTATGCTAAAATAAACAAAAACAAGCATTATAAAATTTCGTCATGTCATCACTTGTCATGATTCGTGCACATACATTATCAGCCTTTAAGTAAGTTCCTTAGAATAAAATAGGCATTTCCCTAAACATCCGATGTCTAGTCATGGCATAGGAAAAGTTAGTTGCATCTCGAAAACAATATAAACGCTAGATTAGCTGCTGGGAATTAGTCCGAATTGTTGATTCAAATTCTTTTTATCCCCTTATAAAGGGAGGAAAAGTAAAAATAACAATTCCAAAATACTTATAAATTATGCAAACAAAAGTTTAGTGAATGGGACTGAAGTAAAATTAAAGATCTTGCGCCCAATCTTCAATGGGCGTAGCATGCATAATTTTCCGAAGCTTCGAAAGGTGCAAGTTAGAATGACCGAGGAGCGGGGTGGTTAAGGGATTGAGTGGTGTTGGTATTATGGGAAGAGTGAAAAGGTGAGTAAATGGAAGGATACTAAAATATTAAAATAATTGATTTCTGTGCTAGGAGGAAAGTTGTATAACAGAGTAAACTGCAATTGATAACCGTTTTGATAAGAGCGTTAACTTAATTCAAAAGATCAAAATGTTAGAACTTTTACAACAGTTCTTCAATAAAACGGATATGGATAGAAACCCAGAAAGCTCGTGGATTGGGAAATTTTATTTTAGAAAAGTTTCAAATGTTGTTGTTATAAAGAATTTACATTCTTTCAAAATAAAAGTTCACACATTGGATCCATAACTAAATTAATCGCGGAATCTTTTCTATTGCTTTAATCCGTTTTTGTGACGCAGGTAGCGTCCAAGAATCTTAAATTTATAAGCATCTTGGTACCAATTTTAAGTTTGCAGAAATAATTTAACGTAAGAAAATATTCTTGAACATAAATATGTTTAATACTCTGTATAATTTCTTCCAATGTAACCATAATTATAAAGACTCTATTGAGCACAAAACTCAGTTTTCAACATCTAAATGTACTTCTGCCATCGGAAACTTCGTCAGTCAAGCAAGTAGTTGAAGTACCTAAAATTGGTTCAATAGTTTTTTTGAAAAGTGACAACTTTTCTGGATGATCGACTTTACCAATTTTGTCGCCGAAGTATTTAAAAAAATCAAAACATTGATTTCCGTAATGTTTAGAAGTGACATTCACCTTTTAAATTAGTACTAACTTCAATGACTTGTGATCATTAAAGAGATATTAACTTTTAATGTCATAAATGTTAAAATTTATTTTCTCAATTCTCCTTAATTATTGAACTTAATTAATAATGCAAATACATAGCATGCATATGTAAAAAGGATGTAGTCTATGGTAAAGGATGTAGTCTATGGTAAAGGATGTAGTCTATGGTAAAGGATGTAGTCTATGGTAAAGGATGTAGTCTATGGTAAAGGATGTAGTCTATGGTAAAGGATGTAGTCTATGGTAAAGGATGTAGTCTATGGTAAAGGATGTAGTCTATGGTAAAGGATACTTGGTAGAATTTTCCGCAAAATGTGAATGTGTGTTAGCTATCAATCGTCTGCGGCAAATAATTGGTTTAATTTTCATTGAACAACGGTTCACAATACTATTTTAGTACTATTAAAATATAATACTAGTAAAATACCCATTTGAAATAAGAATTTGATTGCATTAAATTAGTAAACGTTCTACCAAAAAAATTGCTATGTCTTAAAAAGTACCTGTAATTTTTTTACAGGTCTTATCGACCATTAATATCAGGAATCGACAAGGGATAAATCATGGACTCTGATAATCTCTACCAATCAGGTGACATCACAAATGTTTACTCAAGTTCACATAAACCCATAAGAACGAGTGAAACTCCTGGAAGATATTTACCATATTTCGGGAAGTTAGCAAAGAGCGTCAATTCTGCAGGAGAACCTTGACAGAAAGTAAACCAGCGAGATAACATTTGCACTACCATTGATCAATTATTATACTTGATGACGAAGAAGATTGGAAACATTTGTTTCTGTTGAAATCACAAAGCTATTAAATTAAATAGTTACGTAGTTAATAACCTATTTTACTACAGTAGCATTATCAACCAGAAAGTTTTTGAAGATAGTGAATTTTGTATAGTAAAACTTCAAGAAAAACGATAATCACGACAACAATTAAAGCAAGTGAAGAAAACTTTCCCCAAACAATGCGTAATTAAATTCTAAGGCAAAAATCCAACGTAATTGAAGAGAAGGCTAGAAAACTAGAACACAAGAAACCAGATTTCTCAGGATCAAATGTATAAGCCCATTAACACGGTGCATTTGGTTGCAAGAATTTACAATTAAAAATTGTCTTCATTCTAAAATAGGGAAAAATTTGGGAGAAAGTCGCAAAATATAGGATCCTTTACAAAGACTGTTACGGGAGTGTGAAACTTTCGCAGATCTTTACGTGGTACGATACAGTAACCCTAAAATATATTTTGAAAAATGTTCACTTAAAACGTATCCAAGCAATACTGTCTGATATTTTAAACCTTTTTTCCCCCCACACTTTAAAAACAAAATAAATTAATAAGGATTTTTCTTTTATGGTCTTTGCTTTTCCGAAAAGTTGTGCTGTATCCGTGGGATAATTGATTAAAGAAAAGAGAAGTACCATGTAGGTTTGTGCAGTGCAGTGTGGTTTCAAAATCCGTCAATTAGCTTTTAGAAAAATTATATAGCAGAGCCGTAAAAAGAAACTATTTGATAACGTTAAGTTGATGTATTGTATATTAATTGCAATGTATGAAAGTTAGTGTTCTGCCACCAGACTGCAAATAACCTACAGTGCGAAAGGTTTATTCATTATCCCTCGTAGAATCGGGATATAATACTGATAAAGACTTCTATAAATTCTAAAAGGAAATTATCACATAATTTGTAAGTAATTTACATACTCTTTTAAAGAAATTGTTATTTAGTGCCAATCCGTTTCACCTTGGGAGAAGATAGTTTAGTGAAACGCCAGGCTTGTTTAATATTAGATTGAATCTTAAATGCTATTCTTTTTTCAGGAACATGAATTCTTTTATTTTCAGAAAATTAACTTCACCTTCGTTTCAAAACACGGCTACCCCAAATTCCCAAAACTCTCCACCATTCTGTATGTCTAGAAATATAGCAGGTGTAAAAAATGGTTTGGTAACATCTCGTAGCATGAAAGGGAGGGGGGACTGTAATAGTTAAATTATATAGAATATCATATTAGTTTTTAGAAGTCTGTAACAATGTTAGTGGTATGCTGTAGACATAGTGGGTAATGTAATGTATTACAAAATGCATGAAAAAGTAGTACCAAAATAAAGCTTTAGACGTGTATATCGAGAAAACTTCTTTTTCAGCAAAACCGAAACTGATAAATGTAAATGAATCCAATTAAAAAGGAGTACTCCTAATATGTGAAGATCATTTTTAGAACGAGGCTACTTGTTACGAGGATGAAATAGTTAAATTACTATAGGACTAAAAGATCTATAGCAGGTCCATATCATATTTCTGTATAATGTGGTAAAAAACCGCTTCGGTTGGTTCTAGGCTCAAATTAGGTAAAGCCAGAGCGGCTGCAATCTCCGCTGGGCATCGGCAGTGCGGAGAAGGGCTGTCGTCGACGGCAACACCGGGAGCGGTAGCTCAGTGCATCAACTGATGTCACTGCAGCGCCTCTGATCGGGAGGTCCTAGGTTCGAGTCCTGACGGCGGCAGGATTTTCTACACTAGCTTTCCAGCTAGGTCGAACTCAGTCGCTGTCTGGAGGAGAATTCGAGCGGCCGGCTGCTCTGATCGGTAGTTTTCCGTGGTTTCTCCGATCAACACCAGGCGAATGCCGGAGCAGTACCCTATCAAACGGGCCACGGACCGCGCGCGATCTGTGCTTCCCATTCCTTGTCCTATCCTCTCTCCCCTTACACACACACCCACACACACACACACACACACACACACACACACACACACTAACATGCACTACACACTACCACGTATTCCGGGAGACCGGTCGGGGAGCTTGCAGCTTGTCCCGGCTGGGGCGGTGCCCCGCTGGTGGGAGAGTCCTGGTTAGGGGGAAACCCCACTAGCCGACGGTAGGTCGGTGCCGGATCTCGCCATCCAGCGGGGGAAGATCACCGCCATCTCCCGAGAAAAAACATGCACTACACTAACGGGACTAATGACCTGAGTAGTTGACGCGCCCGGAAACATGAATCAATCAATCAATCGACGGCAACAGCGTCCTCACAGGGAGCTGCGCTGCGGCCTCCTGCATCGCACGACGCCAACACGCCCTGCCACGGACCGCAGCGCAACCTCCATTCGAAGGAAGATGACCAGTGGAAGGGACCTTGTGTGTTCGGTGTTCGAAGTTCATCCTTCACGAGAAACGGATCAGACGTCTCGGTGAGATGGTCAATATTGCAAAACCTCTTAATACTCAGAACTTCTAGTGTTTTTTCCCCTAGGACTTTTATCCAGCCGACAGCCGGTTGCCCCTTACGTCCCGAAGGGACGCATATTCGACCATACACTAGACAAACACTTGCGGGCTCCTCTGATCTGGGGTCAGCAGAACGCGAGGCCCTCCACGACAACACACACACGAAGTCAAGGGACAAACAGCCATGCCCAAGGCTGGACTCGAACCCGCGACCCTTCGGACCGAAGCGCTGAGTCGGTACTAGCTCTTAGCCACCTCGACCATCCAGGTCGGCACTTCTAGTGTTAAAAGTCAAAATTGAAATTAGAAATCGTGCAGAAGTAAGAATTATACTTTCTGACGATTCTATGAAAGTAAGAAAGCTTGCTAAAACAATAAAAGTCTTTTCTTATTTAGCGATGTAAGTAAAGACCATCATTACCACAAAGAAAAGTAGATGTGAAGGTGACTGTCGAATATATTTTAGGAGTTTGAGGCACTTAAACCAAGTTTGAAATATAATAACACTAGCAGTAATTTCCATTATTTACTTGCGTTCTCCCCACGGCTTTAGAAACTTGTTTTATTCGCTTTTAGTGAGCAAAATGTCAGATTAACCTGTATTATACCTGTTTATCTGTATTATTATTTTAAAAAGTTGTATAGGGGGATAGTATCGATAGAAGTCGTGAGAGGTGAATCATAAGAGAACATTATTACAAGACTCGTTCCTGTCCACTTTGGAGTCAAGGAGTGTCATTCGAAACCCCTCGGTCTTCTGGCTAGTAATATTCGTTCCTTTATGTAATTGAAAACTTAAATAGTTGAAACAGTAAAATATTTTTTAAACTGTTAAATGCGGCAGAATGTCCATAGAAGCTCTTAAGATACTGATTTATGCTAGTTATCACACATTCACAACGATATGCTCTGAAAGTACGCTTATAAAAAATATTCGAAGTCTTACACACAGTTTGTTTTCCTGTAACAAATTTAAAAACAAAGGAAATGACATCCATAAAATGTAAAGGAATTTTCAAAAATATTTACAGTTAAAAATCATTAACTCGTTCAAAAAGTATTTTAAGAAACTCGTAGTTATGAAACTTTTGATATTCGCAATTGTTGTTGAAGGAGATAAATAAAATGTTCTAGAACTATGAGTGTGGGTACAGCATTGGCCAGCTACGTTCTACCATCTCACACTGCGTTAAGTGTACACAGCAGACAAAACACGAAACTGCGGGTGTTCGGCATCACATGGACGGGGGTGACTTGTCTTCATGGTGTGATACCTGCAGTGTCCTGCAAACGTTTAGGATGGAGATGGTGACGTTAATGGTGCGTTCGGCGTTTATTATCAGAGTTATGAAATGGGTTTCAAATGAGCTAAAGGTATGGATCATGTAAACTTGTATGTAAACCATCTTCAATATTTGAAAGGTAGTTTGCAGTTAAATTTTTCAGTCGTAACTCTAGACTGACGTGTAAAAGACAAATAAATCAAAAAATGTATATTTTCAAAAGTAATGAAGTATTTTTTCTATAGTTTCTAGAACATTAGCAACAATATTTCGAAAACATTCTTAACAGCCTACTAACTTGTAAAGCATAGTAACAATTGCATCAAAATAGAAGATATTGTGGTGATTAAATTGAGTAGTAATTTGTTCTTTTCAGATACTAGTGATCGTTCAGAGTTTAAGCCTTTTAATTCCTCCAGTGGACGTCGCTGTTCTTGCTGTCGGTTCTCTCCCTTTCCAGGGGCTCTTCTCAATATTCTGATGCATTGAAACGATGGTTGGATGCGTTCAAAAATGACGCAAGCAAGCACCTTCGTCTTCCAATTTGGAAAAAAGATATTTTGCCGACTTCACTTCGCAAGGAGGTTCACAAGATTGACAAGGTGACAAATTACTTTAATGTTGAATCGCCCCTGCCCCAACCTCCTAATTGCGTAATGCAATCTCATTCTGTCGAAAATGGCTATTAAAACACATAAAGAGTGAGTTAGTCACGTTCCTCTCTGCGCTAGAGGTGGATTCATCCTCCGTCTAAGGCTTAAATATCTTCTTATTAAGAAATACTGAAACAACGCACTATACTTTCACAATAATAATCTTTTTCCTAATTTGGATTTGAACAAAATAAACAGAAACGAAGCAAAATTAGCCAATGGTTGATAGAGGAAACTGGTAATTTGCACATTCTATTTGTTAATAAAACCGGTTGTTGGTTTTGATCCCTGGGCTCTTTTGAGAGATAGGAAACGATAGGAAATTCTTAAACGAGTCTCAAGGTCAAGATCCCCATAAACTAGTGTAGTTTTTATAGGACCTATTACTAGCTGATATTAAATTTTCAATCCCCTGAAATGTTAATTTCAATTTTTGCAACTCGCAAATTAGTTTTGAATTCTTCTCTAGCGAAAATATACTTACGGAAAACTATAGAACAATAACTATACAGGAGACTTTTTAACACACATTGAAGTAAAATGTTCAGGTGAGCGCCGAGCTCGACCTCGAGCTACTGTTTGATGGGGGGAGGCTCCAACCTACGGGTCAATTTGCAAAAAGGGATTTTTAATCCCCCCCCCTACGCTCGAGAAGTTTTTAAATGGAAGGGAAATTTTTAAATGGACAGTTATGCATTAACCGGCTATGTGACATTGTACAAGTTTTAAGATAATCGTGTTCAAAGATTTTTTTTCTTTTCAGCTCTAAAAACTGTAATTTAATGATTTCTGACTTGATAATCATTTGCATGACAATATTGTATATACACATTCGTACCGCATGAGTAAAAATCCTTTATATTAGTATTAACGGTAAATATTTTCATATTACACTTAGTCGAAACGAGAATGCTGTCATTAGTTATACAAACAATCTGTTAAGCGCCGCGAAAGGGCGCTTACCTTGATGCGTTTTAGTAAAAGATATTTTGTTTTGTATCAAGCAGCCAAGCGTAGAGACAAAACCACTTTTGATGCAAAACAATGTATCATAGTCGGTTTTCCTATGTGTAATACAGTTTTTTCGTCTCATTTGTATACATAACATATACAAATTTCTATGCGAAATAAATTTATTCATATAAATACGAAAAACATAAAATGCAAACATTAACTGAACCATTGTCAACATTTTATAGATCAATTTTTCAGAACAAAAAACATTGATAAATTTTAATTAGCTTGTACAATAAATTCTAATCACGGTAAACGCACGACACCTGAACTCAAACCTAGCTGACTGTCGTCTACTTTCTCCATTCTTTCCTTCTTTCTTTCTTTCCTTCTTTCTTTCTTTCTTTCTTTCTTTCTTTTTAATTCGCTAGCTATGACTAAATTCCAGAATATTTCAAATTCATTTTTTTATCTTCAATTCTGACTTTCTCATTAGTAATGACGGCCCGGATAATTATATAATAACGTATATTTTCGCAAGTTAAGTAAAATAAATGATTTATTCACATTGCATTTCGGTTAGTGCCTAAAAGAGTTTAGGCACTAACCGAAATGCAATGTGCATACGCGCATATCTGTACACACACCAGTGGCGCGAGGTGAAGGGCTTAGTTTGGGTAAGCAATAAAATATTCACGGCCGGTAAGCCATTAATAAGTTTCAAAAAGTTGGCTGTTAAATCTCCTTACAAAGGTTTTCGAAGTAAGTTAGTAATGTCCGGCGTCGTCCTTCCTGCCTTAATGTTTTTCTTATCTTCAAAGTTCGCGAAACAAAACTCACGAGTAAATCACAAATCATTCACGTGCCCGTGAACACCGCTGCCTGCAGTAGCAAAATTTATGTTCGTTCTCTTCCTGCCGAAACACTAGCGGACGTATTCATACCGATTGCGTACTCGAGGGTGTAACTCACGAGGTACTTTCACTTACGATAAACTAAAATCTACGCAGTGCGTACCTTGCGTAAATGGACATGCCACTGATATTTACACGAAATTACCCGGAAGTACATATATTTACATATTTTACTCAAAAGTACATATTTTTCCATTTTCTACATTTTTTATAATTCATTTCTTTTAATGTTTTTTGATAAGGAATCGCTAAGAAAATTAAGCATTTTCGAACATATTTTTCCTGTAACATCTTTAAAACGCTATTGTATCACGTTGAATTGTGCCTGTCAACAAAAACGGGAGAAAAACAAAAGGACAAGGCGTCTATGCAATTCGTAACTAACTGTGGGTTAGTTTGGAGCGCGAGTATCGCTTAGAACAGATGACTGCTTAGAAAGGACGTTTGTAATGACACATCGAACAGGCGATATCGCTCGCCCACGTAACATCTTCCAAAGGTCTCTCATGA
>BLKR01009791.1:0-87538 GCA_011170035.1 Teleogryllus occipitalis
GTGGACGTTTACGCATATCTTAACGGCGCCGCCAACTCCCGCACCAATCACGGCGAGTCGTGCTTCTCGCGCGCCCGCCAGGCCACCCGACGTCTGGGCCTAACCTGGCGGCCGCCACAGGACACCGCGGAGGAGGGGCGCCCCTGCATCGAGCTCCCTGGGGAGGTCACACTCACCGGCCAGCCGAGTCCCGCCGCGGTGGGGCGGTGTGAGGGCACGCTGGACCCGGTGGAGGAAGGGAGAGAGAACGAGGACGTGCATGGCGAGCCCGAAATCGTCGGCCCAGAGCAAGAGGACTGGCTTGCCATGCACTGGGATTCGTGGGACTACCCTCCCGACGGGCCCGACATCATGGATGAACCCACGCCCCCCCCCCTGTGGCCTCCCTGGGATCTGCTCTGCCGGGCGAGCCACCGCCTTTTGCTGCCGGCGGCACCGCCCCGGAGCTGAGCCGGCGCGCCGACCCACTGACTGCCGCCGGAGGGACGCCCGCTGACCCGGCCGAGCCGCTGTGGAGCCCGGCCGCGCGCGCCTCCCCGGAGCGACCCACGGTGGCCGCGGAGCCCGCTGATGAGCGAGCGCCGGCGCCGACGCCCGCCCCCGCCGACGTAGTCACCGGAGAGGCTGCCCGCGACCGGGCGCCGTCGCCGCCCACGGCCCCCCTCGCCCCTTCGGAGTCTCCAGCAGCGAGGCCATTAGCGGACGCCCCCGCGCCCGCAACGCCCGCCCCGCTCCCGCTGGAGCAGATTGAAGACCCCCCCTCTGCCCCGGCGGCCGATGACACCGACGCCCTCGAGAACTTCCTCGCAGCCACTCCAGGTGACGAGGAAACCGAGCCTGACACTGTCACCGTCAAGTCCCGCCACCTCCTGGTAAAGAAGCTGCGCACACTAATACATCAAGCGCACGCCAGGAGGTGGAGGGAACAACAACTCCAGGGCCTGTTCGCGAGTGCGCTCGAGGGAGTTGGTCGTGAATCAACGTTTTTCCTGCGTTCTGGAGAGCACATGAGGCCTACCGTCTACAAGTTCGTACACGCGGCTCGCCTCAACAGCTCAACGCGGCTCAACTACAAGCCACAGAACGAGCGCGGGAGAAGAACGTGCCGCCGGGGGTGCACGCAGCTGCGGGAGCCAGGTACACCCGCAGCTGAAACAATAGGCCACGTCATCGGCGAGTGCCGGCCAAACCTCGAAATAGTGAAGCTCCGCCACAACCGCGTTGTTAAACATATCAAGAACGCGGCAACAGCAGGCGGCTGGCGAGTGCTATTCGAGGACCAGGCGGTCGGCGGGAGGAGGCGCCCGGATCTAGTCTTAGGAAAGGGGCATCAGGCGATCTGCGTGGAAGTGGCGGTCACAGTGGCCTACCCAAGGGCCCTGGAAGACAAATATGCTGAAAAGGCCGCCAAGTACCGCGAGATCGTCCCTGTGCTCCTGCAGAGGAACTTCCGGGAGGTCGAGTTCCTGCCCGTAGTGGTGGGAGCCCTGGGGGAGTGGTGCGAGAGCAGTGCGGCTGCCCTCACTCGTCTTGCGCGGAACAAGCAGTCAGTAAAGAGTCTGCGCGAGCGGGTCATTGCCGAAGCCATAAACGGCAGCGCCGCCTGCTACTACTACCACACCGCCCAGAACGGCCTGATCCCCGTCGAGTACCGCCGGGCGTGCAAGCCACCGCCCGAGCCGTGAGCGGCGGGGACCGCCGCGGGGGCGGGATAGCGGCGCGACAAGATGCAGCAGTGGCGTAGTGTAGTGAGCACAATAAGGACGCGACAGGGACGCATGTGTGGTGTACTTTAGGCATTGGGTAATAGGGCCACGGCAACAAGGACGCGACAGGGACGCCTGCAACGGAGTTATTAAATAGGTCAGATCGGAACCAACCGGTGAAGTGCCCGTAAAGTCTTTTGTAAATAGTAACGTAGGCAGTGAAGCAAAGTGAAGTGATACCAAGAGAGGAGAAAATCTCAGACTTTGAAAACTCTTCAAGACGAGTCTAAACAGCTCGGAACTATTAGTATTATTGCTATTATTAGCCATTAGAAATGTGGTGGAAAACCGCAATGCAATGTAAATATTAAGTTCTAAATAAACGTTGTTTTTAGCAGCCTGCTCCTGAAAACCACTCAGTCAAACCATATAGTTCGTAGAAGTCGTGCACGATAAGTAGTAGGCCTTATGCACGATGGTCAATTTGCTGGCATCACTTATCACACGACCGAGTCGTCTCGTCATATTTGCTGGCATAGAGAACACAGATTTTCAAACCAAAGCAAGTAATCATACGGAAACATCAAAAATGGAAAGTAAGGAACAGAGAAGAGAAAAAGAATTGAATTTGAATGTCAGAGAGAGGCGAGAAAACGAAGTTTCAGATAGATGTTATCTTCCAAGAAGTGTAAATCAAAAGCTCTGCGTATGTGTTTTATTTCTTTATTTCTGAAGTGATAAATACATTTCGCAGGTGTAATCATATCAAGTACATGTCTCACGCCATCTTTGTAATTTCACACGAATTGCGAGACAAAGTTTAGAGAATTGGTCTGAAATCTGAATGATGCCTTTAGGTGACGGACGAATCGTTAGAAATTAGTGCAAATATTTTCAGGTTTCCTCAAAACAAAATATTTTTGACTTTAAAGAGACAAATAAATAAAACTCTCTTCCATTACCACCTTTTAAATAAAATATTTTATAATCCTCTAGTCATTGGGTAGTCATGCTGATCTCTCTCATCTTAGTAGTAAGAAATAAATTAAGGAAAGTTTTTTGTTTTGTTTAAATATTTTTCAAAAATTTCACGCAATCGTTTTGAAAGAGGGCGTAGTTCTGCTTATATAGAGAATATAGAGTCAGAAAATTTAATATCATACTAAGGAAATTACGATGTTTCATATTATTTTAGACAGTTCCTAGTAAAAGAGGTTACTTTTAGGGCAAGCACAGCCAGAAAAAAAGTTCAATTTTAGCAATAGTGCTGTAAGTGAGTCCATGTTCATATATTCTGATAACAATATGAATACAACAATGGAAATAAAATATTAAACTTAATGCAATATGGTACTCAATTAAGTGATTTGAATACTTGAATTAAAATAAAAGGAAAAGCAGTCGAAAAATTTAGTGAATGATACTGGTGGTAAAAGTGATGTTATTTTGCCTGTAGAATTGCTCTACTCAGAATGTCGGTTTCCTACAACAACATTTCCTACTCGCAAAATAAAATGTCACTTTTACCACTCGTATCATAATTAACTATTATATACTTTGGTTATCTGAATTAGAAGTTTCGAAATTTGAAACATATCTTCCGTAATGAGAGTAATTATGATACAAATATTTTAATAATTATGATTTAATACTAATTATTAGATTAATAATAATAATAATAATAATAATAATAATAATAATAATAATAATAATAATAATAATAATAATATCGATATCATTCTAAATCTGCTGTTGAGAAGATCAATCTACCACGTAAAAAATGAGGTCGAGGCATTACAAATATAACCAACAGTAATGCCAACTAAATATCTCTAATGAGAAAGTACTTCCTTGAGAGGAAACATCGACATTGCATTAGGCTATAGTACGGTCTGAATTCAGTCTCACCCCCTTAAATATTGCAAATGCTCGGTTTGAACTAGAGTACACAAGCAATGAAAGCCTGATGCAACAGTGATGTCGAAAAATGGTTGACATCCCAATAAACTATCACGCCAGAACATACATTTTAAAGTATCTGTTACTGTACCCAGAAACAGAAGGCTTTATGATAGCCATTCAAGACCAGGGTCTCAACAAGAAATTACTTACGCTATATAATAAGAGATCACTCCATAGTAAGTGATGAATGTAGAAGATGCGGTGCACAGCATGAAAAACATCCAGCACATCCTTGCCGGATGTTGTGTGTTGGCATCAACCGCCTATATTTAGGCACGATAATATGAGTAAAATAAGTCATGGACGGTTAGTAAGAAAATGCTGACTTGAGTCCTGTAATTTACCATTTTACAAATATCATCCTTTTATAGTCTTGGAAAATGAAGAATGGAAGCTATACTAGGACAGAAGCATAATTACAGACACCACAATTGCGAACAATAGGTCAGATATAATAGTTCTAACCAAGCTCAAAAGACAGCCATGATAATCGATTTTGCAGTCGTCAACAATAACAATTTAGAATCTGCATATAACTGGAAAATTCCGAAGTATGTACCACGCGCTGACTCAAGAGCTTCATCAATGGAGATTTCAGAATATCGACATATAACCGATAATTCAGTCCACCACAGGATTAACCTCGAAACACAAAGTGCATGCAATTCAAGTGTTGGAATTACCATTTTCATGCATAGAGCAAATGCAGAAAGCAGTAATACTGGACAGCTGGGGAATAGTACGAGAATTCCTGGGATGTACTGCTGATTGGGACACGATTGTTTGAAATGTTAAGAATAACATTCGTTTGTGTCTTGTCTCTGCGAGATCGACCGAGACTCGACCAGCAATGATCAGGTGAATGTTCCTGCACATAGTGTAGAGAGTGAGAAATTCGAAATATTATTATTATTATTATTATTATTAATAATAATAATAATAATAATAATAATAATAATGAGCCGTGAAATGTAATCCAAGGCTTATTATTAACAACAAAAATCAGTTTTGTAATGAAGTGTTCTACCATGGCCTTCTATTGACAACTTTCAACATTAGTCTAAAGCCTTTCACAGGATGAACAGTAAATTTTACAACAGTAAACAAACAGTAAACAAAACTTATAATACACTTTAACCAAGAACATAAAACGTACGACATTCTTATGATATGATGTTACGATCGTATGAATGTAGTACGTAGATGTATGAATGTAAGATATGTAACGATAAGACGCAACGAAGTCATAATTATAGTAGTTAATAGATTTTCATGCTCGGGCTGAGGATATCGTTCGTAATGAGATACTATACTTCTTTCGTAAATAACTATTCTTGAATGTTGTTAAATAATTAAAGTTATTAGAAATAATGAAGCCTGTGTAAAACATCTTGCACTGAATATTCGAATACAGCTATATTTTTGAATATCCTGTGGTTTGAAACACGCCTAAAAGCGGCTCTTTTTCAGTGCACAACATCCGTCGAAAAGCAGAAACCAATCAGAGCTCCCTGGTAACGCTGAATCGACTAGGTCCCACAGGAAACTCTGGGAGTATTGGTCAGCATATTGCCCTCTCCGTAATGGGCCCTTTGTCTTCTTTTCGAAGAGTCTGCGAATCGAGTATTGGGAGATAAGAGAATTATGCACTCGTAAATCTACCATTTTACGCTACTCGCAATGGCTCGTGGGAAGTGCAATTGCCACGAGAATTCCTCCATTGAGACGTAATTTAAGCGCAACTGATATTTTGTACATTTATATTATATGGAATAAATCATTAGAAATATTACGAACCATTCCATGTAATAACATCCGCAATGCGAAACATAAATTTCATCTTATAGGCAAAGCAATCAGTTGTATCGAAAAGACGGAAACAGATTAATGTTTTACATCCAGTTTGTTATGCATTTATAAATCATGTTTGCATCATTAATGTAACAGTTTTCGACGCTAGTCGAATCTTGTGTACGTATTTCTAAGAACACAAAAAATTAATAAAAGAATTGATAATGAGTTCTAAGCAACACAGATTTTAAAAGCTGAATGTAATTCTGCCCTAACTATTTTAAATGTTTACAAACAGGTTTTATTCATTTTCATTTAATGGAAGTGTTATCACTTAACAAGCATGAAAATTAGAAACGAAATGGAAAATCGCATTTGTTAATTGCACAACCCCCGAAATATCTTCGCTTTCAAAAAAATGAATTTAACTTTAACAATTTTTTCCCAGTGTTTCTCCAACAGGAAGTTTTGTCCAACCTAAAACGCATTTATTAGTGTAGGGCATCGCCGCATCCTTTCCGCTTTCAAGGTTTTAAAGGATCCGAGGCTCTTGTCTTTCTAGCTCCGGAGTGCAGATTTAATCCCGCAAAGTCCTCTCCAGCGCAGCAGTTGCGGCAATATCCCGCCAGAGAGCTCTCCTCTCCCGGGCGGAGGGGCTCCTCCTCGGCGCGCCGCCTCACTCCACGCGCCAGAGGGCACTCCACGCCCCGCGCCGTCCGTCCCCGCACACGCCCTCCACCCTCGGACGCCGGCTGAAGAGCACGGCGCGGCGCAGGCCAGGGCGGGGGCCACGGTGATGAAAGGGGCGCAAGGGTGGAGACTAGGGAGGAGGCGAGGGCGGAGACTAGGGAGGAAGTGATGGCGGAGACTTGGAAGGAATGGAGGGTGGAGACAAGGGAGGAGAAGAGGGCGGAGACTCGGAAGGAAATGAGGGCGGAGACTAGGGAGGAGTGGAGGGTGTAGACTAGGGAGGAGAAGAGGACGGAGACTCGGGAGGAGGTGAGGATTGAGACTAGGGAGGAAGTGAGGGCGGAGACTAGGAAGGAGGCGATGACGGAGACTAGGGAGGAAGGGATGACGGAGGCTTGGAAGGAATGGAGGGTGGTGACAAGGGAGGAGAAGAGGGTGGAGACTCGAAAAGAAATGAGGGCGGAGACTAGGGAGGAGTGGAGGGTGTAGACTAGGGAGGAGAAGAGGACGGAGACTCGGGAGGAGGTGAGGATGGAGACTAGGGAGGAAGTGAGGACGGAGACTAGGAAGGAGGCGATGACTGAGACTAGGGAGGAGTGCAGGGTGGAGACTAGGGAAGAGGCGAGGGCAAAGACTAGGGAGAAGGCGAGGACAGAGAGGAGGGAAGAAGCGAAGGAGGAGACTAGGAAGGAGGTGAGGGCGAAGACTAGGGAGAAGGTGTGGTCGTAGACTTGGGAGGAGGCGAGGGAGGAGACTAAGTAGGAGGTGAGGGCGGAGACTAGGGAGGAGGCAGGAGCGGATACCAGAGTGGAGACGGGAGTGGAGGCGATGAGGGTGTAAATGAGGACGGGACGAGGGCGAATATCAAAAAAACGACCTGTGCTGGCCTGGAACGCCGGCGCAGCGCCTGCTGGTTGCAGAGAGTAACAGTATACTAAGCGTATACTAAGCGGAGAAAAAGAGAGACGACTGCCGGACAGAAGACGGAGGGAGAGGAAAGAATGACAGATGAACGAAATGATAAAAATCGGAGAAGGTTCAAGAATAGGAAGAATAAGAGTATTCACCTACCAGAAACGCGCTCATCAGATATTGTCCGAATATTATTTCTGTCTACTTGACAGCTAGCGGCTGACAGGGGAGAAGGGGTTTCGTTATCCAATTAGGGGTCTCAGATTGTATTTCTTTAACGTTGCAGTAATGATGCTGAGTTGCCGAAGGTTATTAAACAAAATTAAATCTTACAGCGCAAAGCAACTGACAATTGGGAGAGCCATTAGGTTCTTGTTTGGTGCATCGTGTGTGTGTTTTTGCTTCATCTACGATTGTGTGCACTTTTCTTGCTACTGTTGCTGCTGCTGCTGTGATCTGATGTAAAAACGAGCACGCGACCACATGTCTGCCCCCGAATAAGTGGCAACATTGATCTTCCCCACCCCAGTCACGTAGACAGAAATATTGTTCGTACAATAGGATGGAGTTAGTTAGTTAGTTAGTTAATGCCTTATTTTACGTGGCGAGACTCGGGCCATCAGGCCCGCTCGGAGAGTTATAGAGTATGGAGAGTTATAGAGTATAGATTGAAAGAATACTTAACGTTTTAAGAAACATCCAGTAGCAACACTGAGTGTAAAAGCATAGGTATAGTTGGTTGAAGTACGACGAAGCACGATATTTCACGACAAACGTGTCGATATGAAAACTGATCAACATTTCCACTTCATCCAGCACATCAGTTCATTGCAAGAATGGGAAAGAATTGTTTTAGTTACAGAAAATGATGTTGCAGAATTTTGAACATATAAATAAAATATATTGTTGTTCTTTTTAATTAATTGTTTTGTTATTTTTTTATAATTATAAAAATTTAAAGCGTCTAGTCTTTAGGGGTTAATATAGAACTTGTTTGTGGATATTTTTTGCTCAAGATCTAAGCATTTGATTTTTTTTCTTTATTAAGACCATACTTGGGGGTTGGATGTACATTGCAATTTTTGTTACAAGTCTCAATTCTGTAAAAACGAATTCTGTAAAAACAATTCTGTTACAATATAAATATGTCATATTCATGAAAGAAATTATTAAAATTTTTATGGTTGTTGTTTTTTAAGTAAATGTGCAGTCACCCTCATCGGTTGCTTTCACGTCAAAAAGGAGACATGGTTTTAAATGTCGGAGTGATACTGTAGATATTCTTTCCAGTGATTAAATCTCTAAAATTAATTTTATCTCCTCTAAATTAAAAACGCTAATTGAATTGAGGTAACTGTGATTTAATAAATCTTCTAGATTAAAAATAAAATACTTTGTATCGAATTCCAATAACCAAATTTGTGTGACTTATTGATTTTATGATAAAAGTACCTACTTTTAATATTACCGTGCATTTGTGGACGTTTTCTACGTCGCACTAGTTGTGCAGTATATTTTACGGTTCCAGTGAAGTAATAATCACTCTTGAACTAAGTAAGATGCGTCAAAGTAAGAGGTATCTTGAACGACTGTTAATGAGAATCTCTGTGTTTACTTTTTTTTCCCTTCAAAACGAAGCATCAAAGTGGCAAAGAGGAAAATTTACTAATTACTAACGTGGTTCATTTTAAACGGTTGGTGTTTCTGAAAACTTTTGTTTTCTCACTTCTCACAGTTATTGGACAGGAGTTGATTTTAGTTTCTATCCATATAATTTATAAAACTTGTTCTAAAATAAACAACCCAAGAATTTTTACGTTGGCCAAAGCGTCACTCACTATAAGATTTACCTATGTGCAAATATATATGTGGTAACGCCATGTTTGAGAACCAAGGTTCCATATATCTTTGCATTGTTTCTTAAAGAAAATATTATGCAAAGAGTAATGTACTTTCCAGAGCAAGTACTCCGTCACCCTATTCTTTCCCTTCTTTCAAGGACATAACCTCAGCTACAGGTGCAAGTGCAGCCGTTGAAACATTCCCTCGAGAAATAAAGCCATCTCCGTTTCCTTCTCCCAACCCTTGACTGTGAGTTTTAGGGTCAACGCATCTCAGAATAGCGCAGTCTTGCGGCAAAGCTTCCGACACGCGCTCGTTTTTCACAGAAACAAAGCAAGGACGCCGCCTGCCCCCACCCCCACTCTACGCAACCCCTCACGCTGCAACGAGGCCTCGTCAGTGTGACGCGGAGCGAGACGGAGAGATAAAGACTCAGCAAGGGAGAGAGAGGTAGGGAGGCAGAGTGAGTGACAGGGCTTTAGGAAAACTTACAGAGAACGATAGGAAATTAAACTGGAAAAAGGAAAAATAGAAAAAGGATGAGAAAACAAAACATGCAAGGGAAAGAGATAAAATACAGAACAACGTAGAAATTACAAAAAAGTAGGAAAACGTAGAGGCTACTGAGTGAAGGTATTGAGAGGTTAAATTGGAGAAAAGCGGAATGAGAAATTTTCTTGTTAAATACACACACTGAGAAAGAGAGACAGAGAGAAAGAAAGACAGACAGAGAGAGATGGAGAGAGGGAGAGAGTAAGGGGAAGAGAGGGAGAGAGGAGAGAGAGAGGGAGAGTAGAGACATAATTAGGAGAGAAAAAGGTGTTAATCACAAATAATTCTTTGAGTGAGAGGAAGAGAGAAAGTGATGGAAAATGGAAGAAAGAACGAGGGGAGAACGATTTATAAGAGTAGATGGTTTGAAGATGATGAAAACAGAACAACGTAGAAATTACAAAAAAGTAGGGAAACGTAGAGGCTACTGAGTGAAGGTATTGAGAGGTTAAACCGGAGAAAAGCGGAATGAGAAATTTTCTTGTTAAATACACACACTGAGAAAGAGAGACAGAGAGAAAGAGAGACAGACAGAGAGAGATGGAGAGAGGAGAGAGGAGTCCCTATCTCTTCCCCCTAACAGACCGAATGAAAGAATGGATGACAGAAAGAAAGAGAGAGGGGAGAGAGATAAATAGTAGAGAGTAACAGATAGGAAGAGAGAGATTGAGAGAGTCAAAGAGAAGTAGAGAGAGCCAGAGAGAGAGAGAGAGAGAATGAGACATAAATAGACAGTGAGAAACAGAGAGACTGAAAGAGGAAATGAGAAAAAGAGAGACAGAGACAGACACTCAGAGAGACAAAAGAGATATTGAGAGACAAAGGGGAAGAGAGGGACACAGAGCATCAAAAAAGGGAACGTTCAATGAGAAAGACCCCGCGCCAACCAGGGACGGGGGAGGGAGAGGGAGTGGGAGCGTGTCGCCCTCTGGAGCAACAGGGGCGCCCCTGGCGTCGCGCTCATTAAGGCGAGCAGCGCTGTTAGAGGCGCCGGCGTGCTCCACCCGCACGTGCGGCGGCGCTCTCCACAGGGCGAGGCCCTCCGCCCGCGCATGCGCAGAGGGCGCCGTCGCTCTCAAGAGCAGTTAGCAGACGGCTCTCACGTGCTCACACTGTACGCGCTACGCGCTACTGCTAGCCCACACGCTCAGTTCGGATTGATTGATTGATTGATTTTTTCGTGTTTCCGGGCGCGTCAACTACTTTGGTCATTAGTCCCGTTAGTGTAGTGCATGTTTTTTCTCGGGAGATGGCGGTGATCTTCCCCTGCTGGATGGCGAGATCCGGCACCGACCTACCGTCGGCTAGTGGGGCTTCCCCCTAACCAGGACTCTCCCACCAGCGGGGCACCGCCCCAGTCGGGACAAACTCTAACTTCCCGACCGGTCACCCGGAATATGTGGTAGTGTAGTGCATGTTAGTGTAAGTGTGCGTGTGTAAGGGGAGAGGATAGGACAAGGAAGAGGAAGGACAGATCGCGCGCGGTCCGTGGCCCGTTTGGTAGGGTACTGTTCCGGCATTGGCCTGGTGGTGATCGGAGAAACCACGGAAAACTACCGATCTAGCAGCCAGCCGCTAGAATTCTCCTCCAGACAGCAGCTGAATTCGACCTAGCTGAACAGCTACCGCTACCGGTCTCAGTTCGGAGAAATGGCGACAATTAATTGAGCGGTCCGGAGTGCAAATGGTATTTGTGGAATTTTGGCGAATTTTGAGTTAAGAGTTCGAGTATAAAGTAAAAACTCCGTTTGATGTTGTGATCAAATGGTATTCAAATTGCTCAAACTGTTACTGCAATACTAGCTGCAGAAAACATTTCCTTCCATATCGTATTTTATACCTTCCATATAGTCTCTCAACTTTGAACTCAATTTTTTTTCAATTCCATATTCAGACCAATTATGTTATTTATTAATTCTAGTACCACAAAAACGTTTCATGTAGCATTGGAATTGAAGGAATTTTGGCATATCGTCATCTTTCTACATCATATGTCTAATGAAGCTTATTTTATGGCAGGTGAGAATAACTAGTAATATTCGAAATATAACTGGAAGTTAGACTGAAAGCATCAGACCTAATGCGACTTATACGTCAATACAACTTTTAAACATTTTATGTTAAATACAAAAGCAAATAAGACAGACACAAAAAGGTGATTGACAGACTTACAAATTAATTCAACCAAGTACATTATTTACTTATTCCTTAATAAAAATGCCCATATAACGCGAAGAATCTCAGGTAAACGCTTACATATATCAGCCACATGCTACATGATCTTCGGCTTCTTGCTTTTTATTCCCATATCGTTAGTCTAATCTCTCGTCAAAAATGCATTCGAACGTTACAGAGATTTAAGAGAGTTTTATTTGAACTGGCGTTCAAACCACTCGACGTACTTGCTCATCAAGTCGAAGACTGATGACTACTCTCGATCAGTTCAATTTGCATTATTTTAACTTAACATTTCAACTTTACACAAAACTATAATTATTTGGTTACACTCAACTACTATATCACTTTTGTTTTGCTTTCTGTGCTAATGTAGCAATATAAATTGACCGCATATTCAGTATGTCCATAAATGATAGAGATCAGGCATAATTCGATGATCAGCTTTAAGATTTCTGAACATACTTCATATAAATCATTGTGATAATGTTTTTTCATTTTAGAAGAATAGTCTTCTAAGTGACTTTCCATATAGTACTTTCTTCAAAATTAGACAAAACTTACTTTGAACTGATTTTTTTCTACAATCAAACAAAAAAATCAAAGTTGTGTTAGCGTAAAACCTGACTTAATTAACGTAATAAACATCATGACTAATTGACATATATTTAACACCACACACTTTTGGTACTACTCATTTTCTGAACCGATGCCAATTTGTCAAAACCTTGGAATTGAGTAAATGAATGTGTCAATATGAAGCAATGAAGAATAGTAGTAGTACTGCGAATATTTTACACCATTAGGCGTCTCTCGCATCCCAGTTTCCATTTGAGTCTGTCACTGCAGCCTTCTGCAGTTAATCCTCTCCTAGCCCCAGCCATCTCCACTCCTTCCTTCCATGTACTTCTGGGTCTTCCTCTTTTTCGCCAAAAGTCCATTTCCATTGCTGTAAGTTCATTCTTCTTACCTTTCGATATTTCCCAATCTTATGACCCATATGTGTCAATACTCTCCACGATAGTCTTATATAACCTTTTTTTAACCTTTTTGCTTAGGGTTTGATTCCGTATTAAAGGATGCAATTGCCTTATAGCTACTTTCCCTTTTGTTATTCTACTTCAAAAAATCTTGTGTACTACCCCCATTTGCTGGTATTTGAGTATCTAAATAGGTTACATTCTGTCAGGATTTCAATTCTGGTCCGTTGGGTATACACAGAGTCTTGGCTTCTCCTACAACCAGCTATTCTGTTTTACTGAAATTTATTTCCAGACCCCAATTTAAGTACTCTCCATGGAGATTTCGCAAAATATACAGAACATGACCTTCTTCCTCAGTGAAGATGATTTGGTCGTCTGCATAATTAAGAGAATAGAGCATGGAATTATCAATTTTGTACGCCCAGATTGCAACATTTTCTCCTTCAATTTTTTAAATCTTCATTTAAATATAATTTAAACAGAGTAGGAGCTATGAAACACCCTTATTTTCAGAAAATGGTTCAGAAATTATTCTTCCAATTTTAATTTGACTTACATTACTGCTATATATGTCTTTAACAGCTTTCAATTAGTACATCTTAACGTCTTGTTACTGCATTGCCATCCAGAGTTTATTTAATGGAACTGTGTCATAGGCTTTTCTGAAATCTATGAATACCAGGTGAGTTTCTAAATTATGGGCAAGCCGTTTGTCAGTCACTTGTATGATACTAAAAATATTATCAGTACATGAGCGTCCAGTTCTAAAGCAGCTCTGTTTTTCTACATCTATAAGCTCCATTTCAAGTCGAAATTTTAGTATTTTTCCATACAGCCGTACGATACGTCAGAGCACAGTTATTCCTCTTTAATTTGAACACTGTTTTCTGTCATCTTTTTTGTATATGTTAGAAATTCAAACTTTTCGAAAGTCTTCTGGCAGGGTCTCTTACTTCATACATCTATTGTACAGTTGCAAAGTATTGCGAGAAGTACACTAGGACTGTTTTTTAACAGCTCCATACACATTGCACCAGGGCCTGGAGACTTTCCGTTTTTAAATATTCTAAGGTCCTTTCCAATTTCATTTACTGTAATGTCTTCCATGACATTCTCACTATCTCCCATATTATTATTATTATTATTATTATTATTATTATTATTATTATTATTATTATTATTATTATTATTATTATTATTACTATTTATCGTCACATCGACATCAAGGTCATTAGCGACTAAACAGATAAATACATTTTCCAATTACAATGTGAAGTTTAGAACAATATTCACTATCAAAAATCTGTAAGAGAATATAATGCAAACGATGCAATGCAATTAATATAATACCATCAATACAATACATACGATACAGGCAATATAAGAATAATAAAAAGTTCATCTAAATGCTGTTGTAAATACTGATATTCTTAACAAAATCAATAATTCTCTTCTGATAATATGTTGTGTTAAGAATGTTATCATGTCTGCCTTCTAATTGGTGTTTTGCCTGTTTTTGTATGGGGACAGTGAACTAATATGTGTTTTGTATTTAGAAGAACATTACAATGGTCACATTTAGGAGGGTTTTTCCAGTGATTAGGTGAATATGAGTTAATTTAAATGCTCCATTCTCAATCTTGAAATGACAACTTGATTTTTCAGTGAGAAGTCTTTGAATCCTTTTTAAGTCATAGTTTTTGAGATTTTCGTGTGTGTTTCACTAGCCTTCATTGATTTCCATCTTTCGAACTAGATATATTGCGTTTTCTTAAATAAATGGTTCCAACAGTCCTCGAATGTGTTTGAAATTTCAGGAGCCCCCGCAGCCGTTACAATTTTCATTTTTAATTCAATAGAAAAGCCTTTCGCTGTCATTAATTACGATTTCAAGCACCCCATGTTTTCACAATGTTATAAGTAACTCTAAAGAAATATTTTCTCAAAATCTAACCACTCCATTTTCTTAATGCACCTAATTCTCATTCTCCAAGTGTATAGAGCTTCATTCAATTATGTAGTCTTAAAATACTGTCTTTTTTGTTTTTTAATCATTATTTTTTACTATCTTGATGAAAACGTTTCAATAAATTTAATTTTTTAAGTAATCTAGATTTTTTGTCGTTAACCATTGTTATAAATATGTGTCAGAATGTCTCGTCTTTATTTGTCATAGTGTTTAATGAGACGTTTGTATATCGATTGTAACAAGTTTATGAGACAAATTGCTCACCATTGACTTCTTGTGAAAGAACTACATTTGATTTAAATCAACATTTCTGAACTCCCCTTGTTTGTGACAAAGTATGTTCACATTTTATTGTTACTCTTTACATTTTTGTCACTTCACACTCACAAATGTAAAAGATTTAAAAGTTGCCATGCCACTTAAAATATTTGTAAAATAGCAGACGCAAACAGTAAAATAATATATTTCGAAAGCAATGCATGACACTCGGTTTGTATGGTCTACGTGCGACACACGTTTTAGAAGTGCCACAGAAATGCTTCACAACCAGGATTCGCATATTGCGGAAAGTAGATTCTCTATAAAATAATTGAATTTAAAAGGTTATTAAGGTTCAGATAAAATAAACGTTACAAACACCAGAATATATTCCTTTTTCCCCGCTTTTCTTTGAACGCAATTTGTTTAAATGTTATAGTAGACATGATGTAAAAAATAATATGGTTGTAGTATCACTTACTTCATAATTGTAACGATACTGAAAACAAAAGTATTAGAACAGTACTCGTACTTTCTTTGATAAAAACAACAATTATCGCGTGTGATATTCTAAAATGAAATGTTTCCACTCTTGCGATACATCGTTTGTATTTCATAAATGTATGAAAATGCTTAAAGAGCTCTGAACAGAAAATCAGGGTTGGGAATATTTTTCTAAATATCATGAAATATGGAAAATATTTTGGTCCTGACAGATAATTTATATCATAAATATTTTTTTTCAGTTGTAAACCATTCATAACCGAAATGTATTCCATTCTTCTTGTATTTTTGGAAACCTACTGGTAAAATGGTGAACATGTGATATTTATTATATTGTTCCGAGTTAGGTTGATTGTTAATAAATTCTGTTGTTTTCAGAGTCTTATGTTTTAAGGCAATCAGTGGAATTATTTAATACGTAATCAGTAAATTGTATTTCATGTAATTTTAATCATAGAAATAAAACAATATAAAATAAGTTATTTTTGTAATCGAGGCAAAATGAAATACAATTTATTGATTTACATATTAAATAAATCTACAGAATGTCTTAAAACAAGATAAAAACAACAGAATGTGTTATTTATTTTGAAATATTTATTTTTAAATCAAGATGGTGTTCTATATTCTTCTCTAAATGTATATATTGTATCTGAAATTCCGATAATTCTTCCAAATATTTTATACAACACAAGGAAGACCGTGTGATATTGTTGTATTTGTATACAACCCTGAAGACCAACCCGTGTGGGGTTGCTGGTCCCCCAGCGGGCGCCTCCCCAGGTGGCGGATAGGGGGAAGCCCGGCCAGACGTATCTGGTGGGTACCGGGGAAATTAAATACCCGGGGTGGACCAAAACCAGCGAAGAGGAAGAAGAGGTCGGCAACGGCTCTGAAGAAGGAAGAGATGCTTGACAGCTCTCCAACGACAGAAGAGGCGGAAGACTTTAATACCTCTTTTCTCAAAAAACTGCTACCTTGCAGATGATGATGTTTCATCAAAAAGGTTAGAGGAAGGAAACCTCGAAAATAAATCCCTGGTCCTCCAAGTTGGGGGTTGAGATGTTGGGCCTGCACCCCATCGCTCAGAAAAAACTCAACATGCACGAGTCCCAAGCAATAAGCCTCGGAATCATGCTAGTCTACGACGACGACTTGGCCTTCGAAATAGGTATATGCATTTTGGAACTTGGAATGTGCAAGGCATAGCCACAAAGGAATCCGACGTTTTTAGAGAATTAGACAGGTTAAATTTAGATGTTGCTGCCCTATCTGAAACTAAAAAGAAAGGGAAGGGTTTGGAAGAGATTCAAAATTACGTTCACATATACAGCGGAGTAAATAAAGAAAACAGAGCAAAGAAAGGAGGATCCATTGCCATGTCGGTATCCATGGGTGTCATGTCGGATATAATGGATACAATAGAAGGGAGAAAGTTAAAATGGCGTGGTCATCTTAGAAGAATGCCGGAGGAAAGATATCCATTAAAAACTTGGAGGTGGCAGGTGCCAATGCACAGATAGAGAGGTAGACCAAGACTCACGTGGTATGATGGTGTGCGACAGACAATGAGAGATCGTCACATCGAAGATGATGATTGGCAAGATAGAAGAAGATGGAAGCTTGGGTGCGAGAGACGCCGCATGGTGTAGTTCCACTCGCAGAAGAAGAAGAAGAAGACAAGAAGAAACATGTCGCGCCATTTTCGGAATACATGAGGACACAAAACGTTTTTAGTGCACTTTTCTCAGTCCACTCCTCATCGAGAAACGAGCACAGTTCGCGCGTCCGCGCCCACACTTCATCACCTCCCCCATTTCGATTTCAAAAACGGGTTATTCGTCGTAAACTTTTCAGCTGTTCCCAAGCCGTGTGGCTGCGCTTACCGCTCTCTTCGAGATAGAAGTGGCGCGGCGCGTCCAAACGATATTTCCAATTTTAATAACTTTTGCGCGGAATTAATTCCTTCTGCAGCGTGCGCCACCCGTGCCTGCGCGCGCTGATGTATAGCGGACCTTTCTCAAACCGAAATCGATCATCCTCTTCCGCCATTAAATGCAGTGGTGCACCCAGCAATCACCACAGCGCTCCGCTGCTGATTTATGCCTTCGCTGTCAGCGTGCGAAGCGGCAGAACTAGTACGTTGCGACGTGGCTCCCGATGGGGAAACTACCGGTCCCCGTTCATTATGCTAATGTCAGCGCTTCCAGCGTCAGCGAAGCGCAAAAGAAGGAGTGCGCGCGGATTGGGAGGTGTCACAAATCGCCGGACTGCCTATATTTAATGACACACGATATCGTAATTTGCTGGAGTTGGGTGTCCGAAGAAGGGTTAGAGTCCCGGTCTAGTTTGGCGCTCACGAGGAAATGCATTTATTGCAGAAATAATGCGTATGTTCCTTTGGGTACTAAATATCCATTTTCTCAACAGCGGATCCACTAACGTTTCAGGGTGAGACGAATCGGTGAATAGAAGAACTTGTTTTCAAATTGACGTATGTTTATTTATCTTATTTTTTCTTCTAATTTTATTTATCATTAACTTCTTAAGACGTTTCTCTGTGCTGCTAAGTACTGAGCTCAGAATGGTGTTTCTCCAATATTAAATGGCATTCAAAACCCGTTGAATCCTACCTTTAAAATTACTTATAGAGAGTTATAAGACAGACGAAAACGGAGGTGACGTGTTACATCAAGACCGATTTCTGGCAGAACATATTTGATCGTGGTATCAGAAGATATTTGGTTGTCGGCACGAGCACTTCAAAATATATCTGGTTTTCGTAGCGTGCACTGGAGAAGTTTTGTTATAAATAATAAAGAACCATATTCAATGTAATTAGTTTGTGTTAGTTAACATTAGATTCATTAACTTTCGTTGAATACTAACATCAAGAAAGAAAAACAGAAGATTCCCGGTGGGTTTCGAGAGTCTTCGTGGCAACTTCTTCAATTCAGCAGCTCGGAGTCGTCGAGTGCAACTCCTTCACAAACCCCAAGCGACGCGGAAAACATCGTACAAGTAAATGTTGTAATTCTTTGCAAAGAAAAGATTAGTCAAATATCAAAAAAGGCTTTAATAGATTAAAGAAATTGTATTTCAATGCAATGACATGCCAATGAGATTTTATTTCATAAAGTAAGATTTGTAAATAAAATAATGAAGTTAGTATGAATAAATGATGTAACTGTGTTATTGAAAAAAGAAGATTTATTTATTTAATAGATAGACTCTGCAGTCCCACCATTTTATTTTTCAACAGAGTTAATTTTCAGAGAATACCGAATCCGATCCTGGTGGGACGTCGACCTACGTATTACTGAATTATACAAGAATGTGGGAGTCGGGCATTCATAAAAATTATATTAAGAATTAAATGGCATTATGTCAATAAATTTTCATAGATAGATATTGAAATGTTTCAGTACATAGACATTGTGTGTCACGTAAGGAAGGAGGAACATGCCTGAGACAAATTGAAGCCTAGTGGCACAATTCAATAGTTGAGATGGGAAAGTTTGTAGTCAGTCATCAAGATGACCCACTAATGAGTCTGGTCATTAAATGAAACCGAAGAATGGAAAGCGGAAGCATTGTAAGTGTAGCAAGAAGCTTTACGAAGAAAATAAGGCAAGGCACACAGAAAATTACAGACACTGAAATTCTGATGTTACTTAACATGAATTGTGAGACACAAAAACTGTTATCGAAATTGTGGACAGACAAACCATTTCATGGACATCAAAAATGAATGGACAAGGTACAGATCAATGAAGATCAATCATTTATGTGGCTTAAAAGGGGAAGAACGAAGCCAGAATCGGATAAAATTCTAATAGCTACCCAAGATCAGGAGTTGAGAACACATTACGATAAATGAGCTCTTAAATTTACCAAAGCCGATAAATACCGTATATGCTAGGAAAAATTACAAACCATTGATCGTATTTTCTCAGCTTGTCCAATTATACCGAAGGACGAATACATGAAAAGACACAATATTGTGTGTAGTTACATCCACTGTCTGATCTGTAGCGCTCTCGAAGTTCAAAACACATGCTCAAAGTGGTAGAACACTCACCAAAACCAGAAATGTCTTTTGGACTGTGTATCGTACGACTAACAAAAACAAACGTGAATTAGAGGAATAATAATAATAATAATAATAATAATAATAATAATAATAATAATAATAATAATAATTATTATTATTATTATTATTATTATTATTATTATTATTATTATTATTATTATTATTATTATTATTATTATTATTATTATTATTATTATTATACTTACAGTGAAGTAGGATACTTCAGTATTGTTCTCTGCCTCGTGCGAGTCCAGCGGCCGAGCAGCAGAGTGCCATCTATGGAGAGATTCAAGTACTACGTGGTTTTGTTTCTCAGAAAGTCGTGATTCTTCTTGTAGAGTAAAGGTGTGAGGAAGACATTGGGAGTTACCTCAGAAGGATGAGAAAGTAATAACATGTATGAAATATGTTTTTTGGTCATCAATAAAAAATATCTATTAAATCTAATGCCACAGTAGCACGAATGCAATTGTAATTCAAACGGATTATGTTCTCTAATGAATAAATGTTCACATATGAATTACCGTTTTCTCTTCAGTTTCTAGTTGAATTGAGATCTGTAGTTCTTGAAAACAATATTTTGCATCAGAATTCAGTGAACCGTCACGTAACTTTCGTTTTGACCTTTGGGAAAAACGATCGGCGCATGTGAAATTCAGTAGAACGTTCGAGATTCCTTATCAATATACTTCCAAACGATGGTGTCGATCGGCTTCTCTCGTTAATGCTTCTCAACGTAGAAAATGAATAAAGGACGTATGTGCGCTATAAAATTTTAACTTAGCGACACGTGAAAATACCCGCATAGCTATGACCGAAGGACTTTGATTAAAGAACTTTATTCGCGCTTTTTTACGAACCTTCTCATTAGGGTACGGATTTACATTTCAATCCATGTTTTTACTGATACCGTACGAGATATGCTCATTTAATTTTTACTTTATGGCGTTTACGAAGATACTTCATAAGGAGAGAAAGTTATGTAATCGTGCGCCGGAAAACGTGAATATTCGGAAGAAAAACTCTTATTGTTGAGTCCTGGTTTAAACTGTTTGCAATACATTTTGATTGCATTAATACAATTTTTTTAAAATATATTTTTACATATTTCATCTATTACTACATTTTACAATATTCCACATTTCTTAAATATAAATTACATTTTTTGTATTTTCACCTCGAATAAATATACATTCTCAGGAACATGTCAGCCAATGTATGTTTCTGGAATAGTCTTTCAGTGGTACAAAGCGATGTAATACTCTGCTTCTGTGACCTCCAAGCCTTCGTTGTGGATTGTCAAACTAGCTCCTCACGCTCCTCGGAAATTGCGTATTCCGAAACAAGAATGAGCGGACGTTAACGAAGCACTTTCAATCGCAAGCACTTTGCATATATTTCATAGACCACACGTATCACCATTTATACCGGCAAAGGCAGCTGGGGGATTCGAGTTCTACTGAGGCGGCGGCAGTAGGATTTTCTACACTGGCTACATAGGTAGGTCGATTATCCTCACCCCTTACCCACACACACTTACACTAACATGCACTACAGTACCACACATGGCGGGAGACCGGTCGGGGACTTAAAAGTTATCCCGGCTGGGGTGGTGCCCCGCTGGTGGGAGATACCTGGAAAATTCCGCTAATCGACGGTAGGTCGGCGCCGGATCTCGCCATTCAGTGGGGGAAGATCACCACCACCTCCCGATGAAAAACATGCACTACACATACGGGATTAATGACTTCCTCAGTTGACGCGTTCGGAATCTCAATCAGTCAATCAATTAATCATAGGTAAGTTGAATTCAGGCCATGTCTGAGAGAGAATTCTAGCAGTCACCTACTCTTATAGTTGAGTTTTTCGTGCTTTCTCCGATCAACACGAGGTGAATGTTAGAGCTGTACTCTTAACAAGCGCGTCATGGCCCGTGCGCGATGTTTCTTTCCTCTTCCTTGTCATCTCTTCGCCCCTCACTTACACTTACACTCACATGCACTACACTACCACACTTATGACCAGTCGTAAGCTTAGAGCTTGTCCTGACTGGGATGAAGCCAAATTGCTGGGAGATATCCGGTTAATGGAATATCCCCGTTCGCTGACGTAGGACGGCGTCGGTTCTCGGCGGGGCAAGATCGCCGCCAACTCCCGCGACAAAAACATGTGCTACACTTACGAGACTAATGACATTAGCAGTTGACGCGCACAGAATCACTAATCAATGAATAAATAGATTGAAATCTGGTCTAAATTTCTTACATTCCTTTATCTTATTACGCGCCCCCCATACCACTGAGAAAGAAACTCTCATCTGTCATTGGCTACGAAAAACGGAAACTATTAGTGAAATGTTATCTCCGCGGACCAAATGCAAATACACCTTTAAAATGAGATGAGATCAACATATGGTAATTAAACTAAGTAAATTGAGTTCAACTACAAAACAAATTGGAATTGTCTGAGGGGAGATGTTCATTGGCAATCTTGGATCTGTCAGTGGCAGCGTAGTACAAGAGTCGCGTGTGTCTCGACTTCTCATAAAAATGTAGATACTCCACTGTCATAAATGTCAGTGAATGTAATGTAGATTAATGTATTAATGTGTATGAAACTTACTGTAACTTGTGCATTAAAAAACTCATATATTCATTAAATTTAATACTGAAATTAAAATCAGTGCAGAATTAATAATGAGGTTTCTTCCATTTCAACCGCCTCTCATCATTCATATCGTATATTTGTAATCACTAGTCCATAAAATTCATTCTCCATTCATTCATTCATTCATTCCAGATATGACCATAAAATTTTTATTCTTTCGTTCTGAAGTACATGTATACATTAAATTTAATATGCATACATTATAATTACTTTAATGCACATTTAATTAAAGTAATGCAGAAATTTCTGACAGCGTGCTCATGTGCATTAATTTCGATTAAAACGTATATAGTGTGATGCAAACTAGAGCCCAATTACTTCTGTGGATGTAGAACGTTTATTTAGCAACATCGAATCCATTTTAAGACTTGATCGACAAGGTATTGTATTCGATAATTTCAAAATGCTTGTATTCAATAGTTTTAAATACTATCATGGATTTTTTTACATGTTTTCAATTTTTCGTGCATATTGTTAAAAAAATAAATGCATATGTATGCAATACCCATTTTCTAGTTATGACCAAATAACCGTATTCACACTATTTGTCAAGTATGACTTTGTGATAAATTGACACGAGTTTAATCAATCTACAATGCTTCTCCAGAAGGATATTTTTCTCTCTAGTTTTTATTCACCACCGAATGGAATCTACTCGGCTCGGATTCCTATTATGGATGGTAAATTCACACCCCAGAACTAGTGAACACCACCTGTGAAAGAAAAAATCAATAGAATTTTCTTGTTTTCCGCGTGATATGATATGCATGGGAATTCACAGAATCACAGAGAAAGTGAAATTTATCATGCTAATTAAATGTCAGTGAAACAAACAGAATTTGTGCGGATAATTGTTCGTCATTCAATCACTTGTTATTTTTGTCAAAGAGAAACACAGGACTCATCTATCTGATAACCTATCATTCGATCATGCACAAACGAAAGCCTTTTTGTACTCCCTTTTTAACTCCAAAGCTACACGTTAATTATAGATTCACTAAATCGATTGCTTTGCCTTTCCTCATGTCAGTACCACTCATGTCATTGTATTCTAATTATTTCATACATAACCATGTATATTTCTTCTTTTTATAATATTATTATTTTCTCATTGGTTTGAATCATTTTTGTCAATTAATTACCGAAAGAACGATGGAAACGATTTAATGGGAACGAAATATGTAGGCTTTCTGTGATATTGTGTTCGGAAGTTGTAAACATTGAGATTTAACACTACTGCATGGCTCAAAATAAATATTTCAAACTTTTATGACATAGAAGATGATCATTTTTTGCCAATGACATACTATGAAAAGTTTCATATAACAAAGTTACATAAGGGAAATTTGTCCCTGATTATTCTGGAATTAATCACACAGAGGAGTTCGCCAGGGAATCTCGTTGAGTGTGTCAGAACGTGACATAGTGCCACACTCCACTGCATAATGAGATACCTACGTATGGGTAAATGTGCACTGCATATGTGCATTGCATAATGAGATACATACGTACGGGCAAATGTCACAAATGTAACTTCTTTATATGAAATTTCCCATCTGAAGTGAATTAGCCAAAAGTGATTATCTTCTTCCACAGTTATGTACTAGACGTTTGTGATAATAATTCTTAGACAATTGCATATTTAACAATCGCTTTTCCGTTTTTTTCATTGCTTCAATTGATATGTCATTGCTTTATTTGAAATTGCCTGCACTCATTTCAAAATTCCATGTCCAGGTTTTATAAATTATGCATACGAAATTATGCATTACAATAGAGACCAGTTTAAAAGTGTGCGTCAATTTTTGATCCGCAGTGTTTAGCACATTCTTACCTACACCTTGTAAATATGATACAAATTTTGTGAAGGGTTTCTGTACAGAATCGAGTCAGAAATATACAGAATCGCATCCGGGTTTATATAAAATATCACAAATCGTAGTTCACCAAGAAGTTATTTGATTCTGCCAAAAGGATCCTTTGCTTTTGGTAGATCGGTTACAACTAGGACAACAAAACGACCAAGACTAGTTGAATGAAGTTGGTCTTGGAAATGATGTAAGCCTAATGTAAAAAATGGCGGCAGAATTCTAGTAATTTCATGGTGTTAATAGTAATGATACTCTCAATCTAGTTAATAATAGCAAGCGTAAATTACATCTGGGGTCTATTGCATTACATTTAAAACTAAAATCACGAAATTTTGTTGAGAAGGAATATTTCTTCCTACACTAAAACTGTTGGCATTTTGAATATGTAGATTGCGTCATTAGTGATGCGACAACGACGCTATCTCCACTTGTGACGAATGTATGATCAACTAATGCCTTTTTTTCTCTCTCTAACGGCATCAGAGTAAGAGTTGTGAGTAGTATAGTTACAACTACTGAGCGATACTTATTTTCAGAAGTACTTTTTACTTCGTGAACAAAATAATAAATTAATTTTTTGGTTAGTTGGTTACTGATTGCGGGCGCGTCAACAGCTTAAGTCATTTGACCCGTAACTGAAGTGCATGTTTTCCTCGGGAGATGGCGGTGATCTTCGCCCGCTGGATGCCGAGATCCGGCGCCGACCTACCGTCAGCTAGCAGGGTTTCCACCTAACCAGGACTCTCCCACCAGCGGGGCACCACCCCAGCCGGGACAAGCTCTAAGCTCCCGACCGGTTTCCCGGAATATGTGGTAGTGTAGTGCATGTTAGTGTAAGTGTGTGTGTGTGTGTGTAAGGGGAGAGGATAGAACAAGGATGAGGAAGGAAAGATAGCGCGCGGTCCGTGTCCCTTTTGTTAGGGTACTTCTCCGGCATTCGCCTAGTGTTGATCGGAGAAACCACGGAAAACTACCGATCAGAGCAGTCGGCTGCTAGAATTTTTCACCAGACAGCGACTGAATTCGACCTTGCTGAAAAGCTAGTGTCGAAAATCCTGCCACCGTCACGACTCGAACCTAGGACCTCCCGGTCAGAGGAGCTGCAGTGACATCAGTGATGCATTGAGCTACCGCTCACGGTAATAAATTAATTAATATATATTTTAATCCAAAAATGATTCATATATATATATATATATATATATATATATATATATATATATATATATATATATATTTCTCTTATCGTGATTGTTTTCGCTCGACTTGATAATTAAATGCATGAACAGAAGGGTCGCGGATGAAATAATGAATGAAATCGTGAGAAACATTGTAATTTGATTAATATTGTTCTACATTATTGCTCTGTCGTGTGTACCCTTAACGTCACGAAAGCAAAGATTTTGAAATATCCCTTGAGGTAATTTAAGGTTAATCAATATTTTTCGCAGAAATACATCAAAACTGGATAATGCACATTTATTTAATGATATTAATATTAGGTATCATTCCCTCACAAAAAGGTTTTTAATTTGGATCACTAATTGACGAGGATTGGCTGCTTGAGAAATCTTTGTATGTCGACCGAACTAGCATCTACAGCTACGTGGTGTTCGCCGACCCAGTGTTTTGCGTAGGTATCCCGGTGTTGTTATTTCTAGCAGGTGATTCGCAAGGAAATCCGAAGAGACCGCCGTGAGTTTTCAGAAGCAGTGGACTGCACCGCTTTTTGCGGTTGTTCCTCCAATTAAAAGTTGGCGAAGTACCTCCAGGGGGCGAAGCGAGAGTGGGGCGGAGGGGGCGACTCCCACACGCAAGAGGGTTTCACTGTATCCCTGGAGGGAGCAGAAACTCAAGCAGGAGTGTGATGGAGGATCGACGTTCACGGTGGAAAGAGAAGCTGAATGTAAAGTGGCGGAGAGAAAATGAGTGTGTGTGTGTGTGTGTGTGTGTGTGAGAGAGAGAGAGAGAGAGAGAGAGAGAGAGAGAGAGAGAGAGAGAGAGAGAGAGAGAGAGAAGGAAGAATTAATTATGTATTTTCACAAGAAAATAGTTTTTAACATCCTTCCTTGAAGTCGAAATAACGAACGTAGTAGAAACATGACTGTGGAGAAGTGCTCCCTCATGACTCTTGGAAGGTTGTTTGTTAACTATGTGATATTAATTCTGTGCGTTTCAATTACAGCCGAAATATTTCATGTAGCATTATTAAACAAATTTCGGAAAGACATACCGGTCGTTCTTTTCGAAAGAAAAGTGAAGCACTTAAGTGAGAAATGGAGACCTTTATGTTCTTTAAAGTGATGAAAAGTATTCAGCAATGTCTCGGGACAAGCAACGGATCATTTTAAATTTGATTATACATTTTGAAAACGAACGAAAAATAAAACGTACAAAAACACAACAAAGAACTTTAAACGAAGACCTATTTTATCAAAAACAGTTAAGATGTATTTTATTTTAGAAAGCATTTAATTATCTAACAATGTGAGGAAGGAACCGGTCAATATGAGGGAGGAAGGTCAATAATTTTGTCATATTACACTATGTTTTTCTACTTTTTCGCCTGTATTCAGTATTCTTTAATCGCGCTTTTAATTCTAAATTGATCGTTGTTACCATTATTTTTTTACAATTAGGGCAAATAGTTGTGGCCCTTAACCTTGTAAAAATGATATTTTGTTTCATTAAAATCTTCATAGAGATATTTTCGTGCTATAAAGAATACGGACTTATCGTTTCTTGTGTTCTATTAAATATGTTTAGTAATGTACATTTGTTCTAGTGCATATGTTAAGACAAAATTGTGAGATTATATACCTATTACATTGTGGTATATAAAACATACATCTTACAATCAATTTTTATTTAGATTTTCCCTTCGTTATTATTAAAACTCAGAGGTGTGTGATCGCCCCAATAGCACGATTCTACGACGATTCTACAAACTCTACGATAATAATATTCAGAACAAAGATACGTAACACCGTTTGATTGGAACGCACGAAATTGAAGACGAGAACCTTACAACGTCGGACGACGAGGGGGTTCGAGAGGCGCGGCGCGCACGCTCTCGTGTCAGTTCACTCAACTAGTAACGGCGATCGCGCTCTCCTGTGCTTCGGCGAACAGCCGGCAGATGGTCCTGCATACCACAACACACCGATCAGGTGGAAGCGGTAATTTGGATAAGAGTGACGGCTGAGTAATTGCCAAAGAAGTTTTGATAATTGAGTAAAGAGAATTGGATTATATCAAATCAAATGAATATTTTTTGATTCATGATCTCAGTGTCCCTCATATTATGACGTGTTTAATAAAACATCTCAGTCGCAATGGAAAATTGTTCTTGAAGTTCAGAAAATAATTTGTTTTCTTCATGAAATGAATTTCAAGATCCATTTCTTGTCAATCATATATTTTTCTTATTCTACTGTTCTGTGTTGACTACACGAAAGGCAGTAAGAAAAGTTATATAACATATACCAAAAGTAAATAGCGTTATAAAAGTTTCGATTTCTTTTAAACTCCCTTTGAAAAAAGTATTTTAAAATAGATTCGTTACTAAAAAAACATGTCCACTTTTTCGCCGATGTTGAATAAAGTGGTTACAGTTTGGACTTAATGAAAAAGGACTAAATGAAAAACGCTCAATATTAAGAGTGTGTATTTCATCAACACGATCTAAAGTAACAAAAATTAAGATTAATTATTATTGTTTTATGTGATATCTTAATAATTAAACCATACAACATACAGTGAAAGCTAATTCTTCATTCATAGTTTTATCAGCAGAGAATTTTTTAAGATCTCTTTTCAACTACTAAGTCATGCAGCGACCACTTTGATTGCTTACATTGGAGTAACTGTAGGGGAAAACGACACGTAAGCACAACCCAAGCACATACAAACATCCATACACGAGTCGGGTTTCGAACGAGAATTTGATAGGAGATTTATTTGCAAAATTAACCAACAAATTCGTAGCTTCTCTGATATAATAGTCCAACAAAAACAAATGTTCCTTTTGGACATTTTGACCAAACCACACTGTGGAGTGATTTGTTTGCATTTTGGCTCTTCCCCCTTGTGCATCTTTTTAATATTTCATCAGAAGCAAGTCTTCTGTATACAAGAATTATTTTCACAACTTCTGAAGAAAGAACAGTTTTCATATAATTTTTATGATAAAGTATTTCTTCTCCCTTTGCCACAGCTCGATTGTAAGAACACCATGAGGTCTCCCCTCCAGGGCACTTGAAATGCTAAGGTTTGTTATCTACACTCATGCAGTGATACAATATGGTGTATAGAGCACTTTTCAATTGGTCTACATTTGCAATGTTATTCTTGATGCACTGCGGTAGTTCCTCAACTTGATAATTGTTTCTTCCTTCAAATTTCCAGCTCTTTTTGCCTCCTAGAGTCACCGCTTTCACTTTCCACTCTTTTACTCTGCCTCCATAGCATTAGCAGAACATTCAAAGTTACATTCACATTCTCCCCTTTTTTTGTATTGTTACAACCATCCTTTGAAACTGCTTGCTCTTCATCTGTGTTTTGTTGCTAACACATAATCCACAATATTTTGACAATAACTAATAACCTCAATTCAACTCAATCTAGTCAATGTGTCTATCATAAAGCCGATGCCATAGAGAGAAGAATGTCCTCTTTTCATCCATGTACCATCATAAGATACTGCTATTTCTATTATCTCTTCTTCTTCTATTTCGGGATTTTCTTCTTTATGTGCATTACGTAGAGCTTCATGACACTTCTTCAGTACTTCCTCTTTCAAAAGCTTTCACAAGTCTTTCACAATGTTTTGCATATGTGCAGTGTAGTTTGATGCACTTATGCAATTCATGCAATATTGTTAGAGGGCAGCATGCCTTTTTCCAATACTCATAAAACTGTCCACCAATCTCTTATTCAACTCAAAACGAGAAGAGCCAACACCAGATAATTTGTCACTAGTACAGACATGAAAACTTGTGATGCATGCATCACATTTCACGACATTGGCAACAAAACCCTTCATATTATCAACAGTTGTTGAAAATTCACACTCACATTCTTTGAAAGTGAGATTCTTTAGAAGGTCATGCCAAGTGCCACATCTCATCATCATGTATTCAGCACGGTCCCTTGGTTATATTCTCTTTTTCAAACATTGAGAATTTTTTTATAGTGGCACTTTCATTCAGAGCAGAATTAGAAAGCACACGTTCTTCTTCAAGAATAGTACAAATCAGAGCACTTTGTTGCTATTGTTGTTGTTGATGTACTTCAGACACATTATGAGCAATTGTTTTTGAATGTTTATTTGGCCTGCTAATGATTATTTGCTTGGCCTTTTTCCCCAAGCTTGTTAGGCTCCTTAGGCAAAACATTATCCATCTTTAAACGTATCTTTGAGTAATAATCAATAAATAACAAAATATTTTTCTATAATAATAACTAAAACTATGATCTAACCTACAACTATTTCACTAAAACAATATTTACATTCATAACGAAAAAATTAATAAATACTGAAGAAAAACTCGTAATAACTAACTCAAAATGATAATAAAATATAAATCACAAAACGCCAATGAAACTTCTTCAAAAATACTACTATACCATAACAAGAGGACTAACACCAGAACACTGTATTCAAGAAAGACGCTTACTGTAACAATATAATGTTTCCCACAATAGAATTTTTTATTGTTGCATTCAGGTGATAATAACAATAGTTATGACACTAACTTGTTGGGAGTGTAGGATTTGTAAATGCAGGCCAATGAACTTACTCATTGTCAAATGGGCAAAGAGGTTTGTAAGCAATGAGATTGATTCAAATTGCAGACCCAACAGGTAAATCAATGCTGGGCAATACATTTTAATTCCAGTTTTTAAATTAATTTAACTAATTTAATTTGATTTTATAGTATGTTTGTACATTTAGATTACAGAAATTGAAATAACAGAAGTAAAAAATATAAATATGATTTATGTTGGTGATTTCTTCCATATACTTTTTTGATTTTAACAGTATGTAAACTATTTATGAATTCATTGTAATTGTAAACTAAGTGTTAATTTTATGTAGATGAATTTTGTGCTAGTGAATGCAAGAACCCTAAGTATAATGAAAGGACTAAAAGAATTGAACTTTTAGTAACCAAAACTAATATAAACATAAAACAAGAATATTAAATTTGTAAAATGAAAGGTTAAAAGAAATAAACAACAAATACATTCGAAAATAATTTTCGGCTTATTTAGCCATAATTTAAATAAATCTTGGCGTTTTTATAAAATAAATGTGAATTAAATTTGTTTTTTGGGGATCAGTAATAAAAGTTGCTATTTAAATGTACTTGTGAAACAGTTTTAAAATAGTTTTGAAACAGTTATAAAATATTTTTGAAATAATTACTAATGACTGTAAACATGTTCTTAGTCTCCTTGTGTATTTAATCCACCTGATCACATAAATGATTAAGTGGTACATCAATGTTTCATTATCATTTGTTAGCTATTAAGTTTATGTCAATATATTTCATTCTATTGTGAGTTATGTTATATTTTACACATTTTACTTTACTAAATAAATATTTTAATGTTAAATTCTAATATTTTATTTTAGGTACATGCTGTTTCAGAATATTCATTTATATATATATATATATATATATATATATATATATATATATATATATATATATAACATTTTCATTCAACAACAATGCAGGCATATTGATGTATGTATATCCACCGCAATAACAGTCAGACTGCTGAATTTAAAGGCTTTTGAGTCTTGTTGTGAAATTGAATTATCACTAAATGCATAATTTTTATGCAATTATTTCCGTTTTTACGGTGTCTGGTTGTGTAGGTAAATATACAGATCAACAATAATGAATATTCTATTAATAGCAAGTACTACGTATAACCCATCTTATACCGTCAACGATCAGTAATTGTAACACCAATATGAAATGCTTCAATACGGCAACACGTACGGCTGGCCCTTCGACCAGTATAGCTGTGCAAGCCGACACGGAAGGCCGGCTCCTTCTATCAGTTTCGCCCGGATGCGTCATGACGGTAGGCTGGATCCTCCAACCTGTATTGCTCGCTTATGCCGAGCAGATAGCCAACTCTTCCAACAAGGTTTCTGGGGCTCGGCAGCTTCTACCCGTGCACTCTGACAAGGTGAATTCAGAGGAGTGCAACAAGGGACTCTTTACGATGCAACTTTTCGTTCCAACTATCTCCGTCACGAAACAGCAACAGTGAACCTGGTTGGGCCTACATTATCATGCGTTCCCTTGATGCAGTATAATGGATCAAGTATACTGCAACTGTTCTTTTTTCTCCGTGACGTCTTCGTATTTTAAAATACGAGAGAATTCCTGAAAGTATAGGAACTGATTTTTCTCCATTTTCCTATTTCATAAAAAACAGTCATATTCTGAGAACATGGTCTATTGACAATACATTAAGCTCACCAAACGTTTAAGTGGAAATAATTGTAATTTCGCAGGTTTCAGTTCTGCTAGATTTGAACTTCTAAAATATAGTATACCACTCACATCAGTAGATGTTGAGAGATACTTCTCCGCATTCAATCTGATTTTGTCTACCAATCGTCGCAAATTTGAAATTGTGATCCTGGTAATATACAAATATGCATGTATTACTGGTTAATGCAAACTATTAAAAATAAAATGTAGAAGAGTTGTAAATATGTAAATCGAGTTTTACATTAAAATGCACGAACTTGTTTTGTTTATTTAAGTTTACAAAATAATATTGAAAAAAAAATACAAAAAAATTTTCATTTTATTGTGTAAGTAACATATGACAGTGCATTTTCTCTCCTTATTCATGGCATTTTCAGTGCCTTTTCAGGCACCTAAAATACATTTTAATGCCTAACCATACAATGTATAGTCATTAATCTTGTTGTAGTGCATGTTTTAACGCAGGAGGTAGCGATGTTCCTTCGCTACTAAATGCTGAGATCCGTCGCCGATCCACACGTCAATTTTCGTGGGAATTCATCTCCAGGTATCTCCCACCAGCACCGCCTCATCCGGAACGATCTCAAGGTAGCCACATATGTGTGTTGTCCGTGTAAATGGAAGATAGCAGGAGAGGACAAAGAAGAGGAAGGAAAGATCGCGCGCGATCCGTGATCCGTGGTTAGAGTACTGCTCCGGTATTCACCTGGTATTGATCGGAGGAACCAATGATAACTACCGAGCGGCAGGCCGCTATAATTCTCCACGAGACAGCGGCTGAATTCAATCTAGCTATGAAGCCATAGTCGAAAATCCACCAAAGTTTCGGAAATAGAACCTTAAAACCTCCCGGTCAAAGTCCTTGCAGAGGGGGCTAAAAAGAGCCGGTGCACAGCGTCATAATTTATAATTCGAGTAGTATCGTTCGCTTATGAGATGAACAATTTGAATTACGTCTGTGACAAAGTGGTACAGCAAATCTCAATATGTCTTACTATTTCGCTGAATGATAATTCTGAAACAGAATCTGTTTCTCTACGTTATATGAAGTAGTAGCAAATTCCCATTTGTGTCCTGTTATATCGTCGACTGATGCTTCTGAAGCAGATCTGGGTTTCACCAAGCTATGTGAAGAAGAAGCAAATCCCCATTTGTGTCCTGTTATATCGTCGACTGATGCTTCTGAAGCAGATCTGGGTTTCACCAAGCTATGTGAAGAAGAAGCAAATCCCCATTTGTGTCCTGTTATATCGTCGACTGATGCTTCTGAAGCAGATCTGGGTTTCACCAAGCTATGTGAAGAAGAAGCAAATCCCCATTTGTGTCCTGTTATATCGTCGACTGATGCTTCTGAAGCAGATCTGGGTTTCACCAAGCTATGTGAAGAAGAAGCAAATCCCCATTTGTGTCCTGTTATATCGTCGACTGATGCTTCTCAAGCAGATCTGAGTTTCACTGAGCTATGTGAAGTAGAGGCAAATCCCCATTTGTGTCCTGTAATATCGCCGAATGTTGCTTCTGAAGCAGATCTGGGTTTCACTATTCTGTACCCTTGAAAGAGATTATCGCCAGAAGAGAATGAATAATCGACGCAACGGGCGCTTGCGGTCCATCTCTTATTGAAGGAAACCGGGCAGATCCCACAATGCATTATTCCACCCGAGTGCAGCGCACATGCGAGTTAGGATCGTTTCTTCCGCACAGAAACTACGAGGACACGAGGAAATTCCAAATCGACCTCGCTGAAATGGTGTGTGAAACCGGAGAAAAATTGAGGTGTAAAGTATTTACTAAGTAATAAAATTGAAATGGGATTGCACACATTATTCGTAGCATTAATGTAAAAGACGCCGAACATGTTTTTTTAGTAAACCCTTGCGTGTTTTACACAAACTCTTTTAATTTAATGCAAACTAGTTTAACTCAGTTCTATAATTATTCTCTCTGGTGCTAATTTTATATAAATGTAATACGAGTATAAACGATTTTTAAACGCTGACATTGGAGAAGATTTCTTTAGGAGTTTAAAAAGAAATATTACACTCTTCTGGGTCATGTGTAAGATTTGAAATGATAACATTTTGTCCAACGAGATGTGGTACGAAATTTCATATACGGAAATTACAAATGTGATATGTGTCCCTGTTTGTTAGACAGCTCGTCATTCACTGGTGCTCTGCAGATGGACGAAATTTCTTCAACTGCATCACAACTAGATTTGTTTAACACTAACAAGAGGTCTAATAATTAGTCAATCGTCCTATATGTAACTTCTTTACATGAAACTTCACATCACACGTTCTTTGGCAAACAAGTGGTACCAAAACAACACATACTTTCTCGCATTATTTGTAACTTTTGCAATTTTCGAAAATTCAGAGAGTTCAAAGAAATTTAGACTTGCTCCATTTTTAAGCGTCATTTGATATATCCGTGAAAAAATTAAAGAAAAAATTTGGAGGCTTTTTCCAAAAAATATATATTGCGTTAACTTGAAGGAGAAATTTCGCACAACTATTAGCTTTTTTCTTCAAAATATTGCCAATGACGTTTTTTAAAGATCTACTTTTTGAACAGATTTTATTTTAAAATCTCTATCATCAATATTGTACTTTTCAATGTTTTTTTTTTCAATTTTTGAAAATCCACTCAGTTTGCCAAAAATCAGAAAAGCACTAATTTTGGTTTACGATGTATTGTTGTATACGAAGAAAACCTTTGAAGAAAAATTTGGAACAATTTTAGCAAAACATATACTTTGCAAAACTACTAGTATTGCACAAAATTACTCAAAAAATAACTTTTCGAAAAATTGTACGTGACCTTACTTCAAGGTCTATCTTTCAAGGTAGAAGGTCTATCTTTCGAGAAGATCACCGCCATCTCCCCGAGAAAATATTCACTAAACTTACGGGACTAATGACCTAATCTGTTGATGCGGCCGTAATCACTAACCAACCAATAAAGGAAATAACTTTATCTTCTGAATTGTAGTTGTAGCTCAATGCTGAAGGAAATTTAATTTCTGCAATTTTCTAAATTGGTGTTATCGACGAAAATAAGGTCTTTGCGATTTTTTAACACTCATTATAAAATGTACTAACATATGATAATATACTAACATAAAATATAATAACATTGTTTGCCATACTGTGTCTTTCGTAAAAGTTCTCTTCAACTTTGGAAAGGAAATTATCCAAATTCACTTTTTGAATTCTTATTATTTACATTGTTCCTGCTAATGTTTCTCTATATTCTGTGTGTATGTGCGCTTGAGCTAAGTTTCCGAAATGCAATTCACTGAACCGTGGAATCTTGCCAGCAACAGTGATTTGCTAACGGTGTAACTCCCCACTACTGGCGATGTGCATTCATGAAGCTTTAACTCCCCTTGCAACCTAGGGCACCTGCGGGGCCTGTTACGGAGTACCTTGCTGGCCACTGTGTTGGAACGGTGACAACACGAACGGTCGATGACAGTCACTGCTACCTCAACTAGTGCACAACTCCCATAACATATGACGAATTCTCAAATCAAAATGCCGATATAATGGAAGTTTTATTTATTGATCAAGTTATGTGCTTTGTCATTTCTACGTTCTCTTCCGAAATAAATTTATCAAATGCACCATGAGTTCAGAAACTCTCAGAATAAACGTCTTTTTTTTTAGAAGAGTGTAATTAAATCACCATTGCTTTCTCGTCTTACTACTTACTATATTAAAGAGAAAGCACTGCAATGCTGTGACGGAAATTGACGATTTTCTGACAAAAAACGTATTGTCGGGTCCTGGTAACGAAAAAGTAGACCTTCCTCCTACATGTTGTAAACTACGTCTTCTAAAGCGCTGTGTAGTCAGAATCCCAAATATTGTGGATTCTTGGTACTGAAAAATCTATTGACGGTAAAACGTTTTTCTGTCCGTCCGTCTGTGCTCAATGGTAGCGCCTAAACCGTCAGAAAAATTTCTCCAAAACTGATATTCTCTGGCCTATCTAAATGACCTCAATGTCCTGCAAGTGTGAAAATAATGCCAAATCTACACGAAACCAATACGTACTTTTTTTACCAAATTTAGTTCGGAACTCAAAAGTGTGGTGCGCATTAGATTCGATGGTGCATTAGATTCTAGTACAAAACCGTTCCGCAAAATATCAGTAACTTTAATTTGTTCGTTTATTACGTTCCAATAGATTGCTAGAGTTTACAAATTCAACGTCGTTTCATTTATCATTACTTATTATTGAGAGTTTTTAGTTACTTTATGAAAGGCAAACAGAGAATGATGATCTATTGTTGTATTACATAAATTTAAATAAAATACGGAACCTATCATTCTGTCATCGACGCACATTCGATAAAATCCTTTCCTCTTAATTTAAGGTTTCAAGTAAGTGGTGCCCTTTAGATTCGATGGCGCATTAGAGTCGCGTAAATACGACGTTTTGATATTTAGGGGCACTTCACAGGAAGCCTCAACTACATTTGCAAATTTTTAAAAGTTTCTTTAATCTTTTCTCCTATAAAGTTATCTTTACATAGCGTAATGAGTGTTAAAAGTAGGCAAAAGCCTAATTTTCGTTGAGAACACCAATTTCGAAAATTGCAGATATTGAATTTCTTTTCAGCGTTGATATGAAAAGAAAGCAGTTTCTGCGCGGACTCAAAATTAATAATATAGATGTTACAAATGGAGGCTTGAGTAGCGATTAAAGTTTGGTATTTGTATATTTTATTTTAATTCACCATTAATTTCCATTTATTTACAGACATCAATAAAACCAAATTTTTTGTTTGATGATACATTTGATTTAACATTGATTTCTTTCGATTCCACCTAGCTCTAATGAAAAAAATGACTGCATGCCGCTTATTAATCCTAACGAAGATCACAAAGAATTCAAATGAAATTGGACACAATGGAATTCAACAAGTAATTCAGAGCGAAACAATGAGTTGACTTTGTTACTATTTTATTAATATTTAAAAAGTAACAATCCCCTTCATAGAAATGACTGGGCATGTATTGATCACAATACAAATGATACAGCATGGATATGTTTCATTCCCATGTTTCATTTCATGCCCGAGATTTTTATAAATTTATTCATTACGCTCGGACATTATGAGAGGTAACTATCTTAAATGACATGTTTAAAACAAATATTAGTATGATGTAATACAAGTAACGAAATATTCCTAGATTCACGTGTCAGGAACGCAGTTCACAAAATCAGAATAGTCCAAATAATTAAAAATGTTACTATTGTTTTATCTCATTTTCGAACGTCCACATTACAGGTGTACACTAATTACAAAGTTGTAAAGTTATTAATTCTCACTTACAAAGGATAGTATTTTGTTTTCCTCCACTGTTCTAGAAACCTACCATTTCTATTTAATACAAACAGAGCGTATCTGCGGGAGTGAAGGAAATGGAAAGTGAACATAGCGTTCGGTCGATCATCGCATGGAGTGCAAAATATGGAACGGCAGCGTCCTAGCGTGATGGAAGGTAAACTGGGGATTGCTGCGCGCTCTTCCTAGGAATAAGATGCGCCTCGAAGTTCCCGCCTCGCGAGGGAGCCCACCCCGGGAGCTCTTTCTCGCGGAAAGGCCCGCCGCTTATCCACAGGCGCGGCCGCCGCCGGCGCCTAAGTCGAAGGATCGCCCGCGAGACCCGACCACGGTCGACGAGGACGCGAAAGGCCAGGGGTGGGCCGCGGCGCACAGAGCCAGACAGGGGTGTCCGCGCCGGCACACCTAGGGCGACTTTGCTAGATGCGTTGATTGATCATTTCGTGTTTCCGAGCGCGTCAACTACTACGGTCATTAGATCTGTAAGTGTTGCTGTGAGCAAAATCTCGCAAAGTTCACAAAACAGCTTTATATTCAAAATTTAGCTGTTGGCAAGAATGTGTTAGAGACAGCAATAGTTTTCCGAAATTCCACAAGATGTACCTTAGACAAGCTATATCATCGAGTGCCGAGAAGAGATGCAAAGCACTAGCGAAGTTGCCGAATCTGTCTGTCCTTGGCGCGACCGCCCGCGTACGGGCCATGGCCTACCAGCAGCGTCCCGGCGACGCGACCATGGGTTAAGGGGATACGTGTGGTTAGCACGAAGACAGCCCCACGCCGTATGCTGGTCTTCTCAATCTGAGAAGTGAGTTTTCTCATCGTCACACATACACACACTCACACATCTATGTCCACATGCAATCGTCACATATACTAGGTCAATGCAAGGAAAACGCACATTATAATCTCGCCCGACCGGAAATTGAACCTGGAGTCGCCTCATGGACCGCGAGCACGCTGACCAATGAGCTAAACCGTGAGGGCCAAGTTGCCGAATAATCACTAGAAAAGTCTAGAAACGCCGTTCGTATGTCGCCACCACATCACTTATGACTAGAGACTGGAAAAATATGTAATATTAAACGTCAAAATATGTACATAAATATGTAATAAAACAGTAATAATATGTAATAAATATATAAAATCGGATATAATAAGTAATATTAAAATACTATCATTAAAAAGCCATCTACGCAATACGAAATTACATTTATAAAAAGTGTCGTAAATAAATTTTAAAATTAATACAAAAGTTTTAAAAGCCATTTAGAGAGCACAAGTCGATGTACACTTGCAATCATACAACTTTGCCATCAGAAGTAAACGAATCCAGGACCCTAGTTTAGCAACCAGACTAAACACAATAGAAGTCATTGCACAAACTGGCGATAACTACGACTAGCAAACAATCACTGCAGAAAACGTTCTCATTGAAGTGTTACACCTCAGCGATAGCCAATTTTTGTCGTAAATGAAGGTTAAAGGGTACAAAACGCGGCGACAATGATACTTTTTACTCCTAAATTTCACCCAAAATGTTCGAAATATTCAAATTTTTTCGAAAATACCTCTTTTCACAAAAAGTATTTAATAAAATTGAAGATAATTGATACAATAAAAATATTTTATGAAAATGGCAAAATGCGTAAAAATATGTAAAGAAAAAATTGAACATTATGTTAAGAGGGCGACGATTCGTCAAGATTACAATTTTGAGAACGGTAAGTACAAAGACAAAAAATATGTAATTACACAAAAATCCAGCCTCTACGTATCACAGCATCGAAACTGGCACTCTCGTATTGCTCGCCAGATGAACTCGTCCTGTTCGCTCCCCGCAGCGGGGCCCTTTTATACCCCCTACGGATAGAGGGCTCGCAGACTGGCGAAGGTGTACGGTTGATGTGGACACTGCGAACGCCTGTTGAAGCGTAACGAACGCCTCTGGTGACGCATCGGCGGCGGCTGCAGTTTCCTCTGGCTCCGCCACTTTCCTGCGGTGCTCTTTCGGTGGTCACGACAAGGGTAGTATATGATTTTAACACGGGAGATGCCTGTGATCTTCCCTCGTTGTATGTTAAGATATGGCACCGTTCTAAAGGTTCGTTTGAAGGGATTTTCTCCAACCATGTGTCTCCCACCAGCAAGGCACAGACCCAGCCGGGACAAACTCAAAACTCCCAACTGGTTATGTGTGTGTGTGTGTGTGAACAGAACAAGGAAGGAGGAAAGATTGTGCTCTGTCCTGTCCATTTGTTACGTCACTGCTCCGCCATTCGATCAACGTTAAGAATGGCTGCTCTACACTAACAACTGGGCAACCATTCCTTCCCATTCCTTGTCCTATCCTTACATGCACGAATCTTTCGAGAAGTCAGTCGGGAGCGTAGAGATTGTAAAAGTTGAGGCGTGCCCCATTAGTGGGGGATACCTGGTTGTCGAACGACAAGTGTTCCCCGTGTGAGAAAGGTCACATACCGCCCCCTCCTAGACCCAGGATTCTCTGTCAAAAACTGCTTCTCTGGAACTTCTCTATCACTCCAGTTATCTATGTTTGTGCACATTTTCTCGTACATCTTGTGGTTATAGAGATACGAAAGTGAACACGTGAATCGGCGGAGTAGGCAAAGCACCAGACGCCCCGCCCCACACCGCTTACTGTGTATTGAGGTTCTTATCTACATGGGTTTGATCTTGACGCATCGAACCACGTCTTATATTAGCATAACTCATATGTTAATTCATGTAAAACCATTGTATTTGTCAGACATGTCCGTTAATTGAGTAGTAAATTAGCAGGAAAACAAAAGCTGAAAAATAGGGGAAAGAATGTAGGGAAAAGAATTCCTAAAGTATCGGGAAGGGGCCAAAGATGGAGAAAGTGGATGCCTAGCGCCAGAAATGATGAAACGGACAGCAACTGCGGTGACGGCGGAAGAATTGGTAGGGAAATGGACCCCAAATTGAAAAATAGGAAAAACAATTTGGGAAAATAAATCCTAAAGCATTGAGAGGGATGGGCAGAGAAGGAGAAAGTGGATGCCTAGAGCAAGGGATGACGAAACGGACAGCAACTGCGGTGACGGCGGAAGGATTGGCAGGGAAATGGAACCCAAATTGAAAAATAGGGGAAACAATTTGGGAAAATAAATCCTAAAGCATTGGGAGGGATGGGCAGAGAAGGAGAAAGTGGATGCCTAGAGCAAGGGATGACGAAACGGACAGCAACTGCGGTGACGGCGGAAGGATTGGCAGGGAAATGGAACCCAAATTGAAAAATAGGGGAAACAATTTGGGAAAATAAATCCTAAAGCATTGGGAGGGATGGGCAGAGAAGGAGAAAGTGGATGCCTAGAGCAAGGGATGACGAAACGGACAGCAACTGCGGTGACGGCGGAAGGATTGGCAGGGAAATGGAACCCAAATTGAAAAATAGGGGAAACAATTTGGGAAAATAAATCCTAAAGCATTGGGAGGGATGGGCAGAGAAGGAGAAAGTGGATGCCTAGAGCCAGAAATGACGAAACGGACAGCAACTGCGGTGACGGCGGAAGGATTGGCAGGTGAGGCGGGGCTGGGCGGGGCGGAGCGGGGTCGCGGGGGGCAGCGAGGGCGGGGGCGGCGGCGGGTTCAGCGCGCAGCCTCCAGGTGGCGTCGCGCGCTTATCGACCGGGCTGCGGCGCTTTAAAACGGCCCGCAACCAAGATGGCGGCCAGTCGGCGACGACGCGGCGGAGGCGCGGCGGCGAGGGCGGCGCCGGGCGACGGCGGCGGCTGAGGCGCGTGGCGTGGCGTGGCGTGCGGTGCCAGAGTGCGTGTGCGGGCTGCAACGCAGCAGCGGATCAGGTGCGTCAACGGCCGACGCTGGTACGCCGCACCACTCCAACGCAGTGCCGTGCATGAGGCGGGTTGTCCTTTTCAGTTGTGCTTGCCAGGAAAACGCATGCAACCGAAACTGCTTTACCTTTACGTTGATGTTCTCTTTAAAGCTTAAACTATCTTACTCCTTTTCCGAATACCGCTTTTATTGATTTATGTTATTTTTTGCGGTTTGTTGAAACATCTCTATATCTTTCTGCAATTTCGTGATGATATGATTGCCTATGTGTGGGTGACGTGTCATGTGCAGATGTTTGTTTACGTGTACCCCAAATGCTATTCCCCCATCCCTTGGGATGTAGCGTTGCATGATATCCGTTTCCACCTGTTGCCCATGATGGGGCATGCTGTTAGCCGCGACACGTCTAATCGCTTTTGTCCTTTAGCGTATCTCATCTGCTAAGTGCCACCAAAGTGTCGTGCGTTATTTGGTAGCTCGTTGTCGGCTAAAGTGAAACTGGGCTCTGACATGAAGTGGATACCGCTGAGCGGCAATAGGCGAGGTCAAAAGGGTTTGTGGTGGAGTGAATCATCTGTGGTGGTGAAGATGTTTGACTGTTGTGAGTCTGAGTGGTTGAGGGAGATAGCGAGTGCGTGATATCTTGTCCTCGCGAGGGATGTCCTCTTTTATTTACTGTCATCGTGATAGCATTGTATTTATGGCAGATCTTGAGTAGTTGGCTTTTCGAATAAGTTGGAAAAAGTGATGTCTCTCTATTGCTTTGAGATGTTTTGATCTTATAACTTCTGTTGATTATCGGAGAATCAGAATGGAATTATTCAAGCTCTTCACAAGTCATAACCGTTATCAATCTTCCATTTAATGTGCATTGTCCTGAGTTAAATTCGCGATGCAGGTTCTTAATTCATTTGGAACAACTCGGGAGTTATTTGAATGTATGCTCATTAAATAGAATCATACAGAGATGTATATAACGTAGATATCAAATTGTCCGGAAGAGAAACACTTCATTTTTCATTGCTCTGAAAGATGCTTAATTGTGTTTTTAATAATACCTGGAAGACACTTCTATCATGCACCACTTTGTACAAATACATTCTCACGCTATATCATCTGCCTAACCACGACCATGAAGACATAATTGGATTACCCTAGTTAACTGTCACTTCCCTGTACTCAGCACACAGCCACAGCCACGAAGCACTGAAGATGACCGCAGGAGAACAGTCGAGTAAAACACTATGATTTACGTACGCCTTCATCTACAATTGATAACTAACAGAATTTCCGAGTGGGACACCCAATGACACCGTGATTCTGTGCGTCGAGTTTGTCCATTTCCGGTCTGCTCCGTTGGCAGTCCTGACCTCGGGAAAGGTCACCGGGTGCGCAGATCTGACAACTGGCGGTTTCAACGGCGGCGGTGAGAGCGGCGGGAGAGGTGTCGGGGGTGGTTTTGGCGGCAGGGGCGGCAGTGGTGGCAGTGCTGTGGGTGCGGCGGGTCTGCGGGATGACGGAGGCGACAGGAGTGGCATGGATGGCGAGGGCGTATACGAGGCTGAGCAGCGGGGGACGGAATGGGTGGCGGGGCAGAATCGGCGGCGGGGGTGACGAGGCAGTATAGGTGATGGGGCGGCAGGGGTAGCTGGGCAGCGAGTTGACGGGATGGCAGAGGCGGTGTGGCGGTACGGGACGTGAGACGGTGGGGGCAGCGGGGCGGCGGAGCTGGTGGGTCCATCGGAGGTGGTTAGGGCGGTGGTGGAGGCGAGGCGTTGGTGACGGCGGGGACGGGGAGGGTAATATGGGCGGCTGGATCGGCGGGAAACAGCTGAAGACGTCGGGGGTGGGGGTAGCGGGGCGGCAGGGGCGGCGGAGGTGGCAGAGAGGTGGGAGCGGAGAAGAACCGGTGGCGGTAGGGGCGCTGGGGGCCGTGAAGATGGCGGAGATGGTGAGGTGGCGGGGACGGCGAGTGCGGCGGGGGCAGCGGGCGATGGGAGCGGGGACGATGAAGCAACGGGGGCGGCGGGGCAGCGGGGAGGTGGGGCGGCGGGGGGCGAGGCGGCGGGGTGGCGGGGCGGCGGGGCGGCGGGGCGGCGGGGCAGCGGGCGGGGCGGCGGGGCGGCGGGGCGGCGGGGCGGCGGGGCGCGGGGCGGCGGGGCGGCGGGGCGGCGGGGCGGCGGGGCGGCGGGGCGGCGGGGCGGCGGGCGGCGGGGCGGCGGGGGGCGGCGGGGGCGGCGGGGGCGGCGGGGGCGGCGGGGGCGGCGGGGGCGGCGGGGGCGGCGGGGGCGGCGGGGGCGGCGGGGCGGCGCGGCGGCGGGGCAGCGGGTGGTGGGACGGCTGGGCGGCGGGGCGGCGGGGCGGCGGGGCGGCGGGGGCGGCGGGGCGGCGGGGGCGGCGGGCCGGCGGGGGCGGCTGAGCGTGTCGGTGGCGGCGCGAGGTCACCGCGCGAGGCCGGAGCATCTGCGCACACGCGCGCGCGTGCGGTGCGGCAGCGGGCCGAGCGGGGGCAGGGCCGGGGCCGGGCCGGGCTGTGTTTGTAGCAGTGCGGGTTCGTCGTCCCGGTCGCCCGCGCGCCCGCACCGGACGCCGTGACCTCTGACCTTTGGGCGCGCAGACGCCGCTTGCGGATGCAGCGATGCGCGCGATTCGCTGACGCTGCGGAGGGCGCGCGCCTTCGCCTCTGCCATTCCCCCCCCCCCTCAATGCGACGCGGCGCTGGTGGTCGTTGCTAAGTGCCATCATCTGAGAGGAAAGATCGGGAATGAAGTTGCTCCACGAATGCGTTTTAACTAGTTTAGTATGGTATCTCTAAAATCTTAAACTGTTTTAAAATCATTTTCTTATTTATTGATTTGAGGTTTTTAATTATATTTGAAAGATGAGAAAAGTGACCAGTTCTCCACCAGAACGTCGACACACCTTGCTTGATCCAAACGGTGAATCGTAAAAGGTCTAAACTTAGGTATCGGATGAATGGACGCACAGGTCATCCCATTGCTATATGCAATGGGATGAGAAAAGGAAGTGTTTACCAACAGTTTATTCATTTGCATAGACGGCGTTCGACGGCTTAGTTTTGGTCTTATATCTGACATCTGGGAAGCAGAAATTCGACTACGAATTTCGTAGGAAAAGTTATAGTGCAGTTGTATTGCCGTCTTAAGCTACGAATTAAACACACATCTTGGTGAAGACAATACCTTTCATTTAACTATTCGAATGCCAAGCTCACCAATAACCCAATACACTTGAAGTGCAATACTCCAATACACTAACCCAATTCACTTGATACACTGAATTATAACTCGCTACTGTCTACCTACAGTTGTTCAAGGAGAGAACTAGGCTTAAGATTTAGAAAAACTGCCTTTAGTGTCGAAATGAAAATCGAGATTACAATTTATTCACTAGATGTAGCGATATATGCCCATAGGCGCAAAACTACTCAACCGTTTTGGCTGACATTTTCACACTTTATTTTTACAAGTAATATAAATGCTTAAAGAGTAGTTTGAATTAAATCGTACACGTGGGAGCATTGTTGATGATGATGTATTCGTTTATGACAACTCAAGCGCCGCTGAACTCTAGACAACCCGCCGCACATTCAATGATGAAGCTCGTTTCACTGGATACCAGTATTGTGTCCCTGCGATTGTGAAATATCGTTCGGAATTATTATTTGAATATCGAACAAATAAATCAAATTTCATCAAGATAGTGACATAACGAACTCATGCCTGAATTTGAGGGAGAACGTTTTAATAATAGGATACTTGACGACCATTTCCAAACCAGGACATAGAATAAACCCATACATGTCTTTCATCTATTAACATTTTTGCACAGCGCAGCATAAAACGTGATTAACAATCATTGGTCAGTAGTGTGTGATGTGAAATACACTACAATACCGAAGGATTGCCGTGTACACTAGTCCTCTATAAATCTTAATTTACTGTTATAGGTAGCTAACTAATACTTACACTTTGCTTGCTTCGTATACAATTTTCTTAAAGACTCTTTGTTTTGTATCAAGAACCACATCAACATATATATTTGTAAGATGGAGCAAAAGGAGTGGCAAAACAAAATACGTTAGTTGCAACTTTTTGCTTCAGTTGTTAATATGATGCAGAACAAGTTCTATTTTTTCTCTTATACATTTTCCACCAATAAATTCACTGTGATATGTATCATTTATGAAAATTTCATAAAGAAAATCACGCAAGTCATTTACTAAGTGTTTATGTGACTTAATCTATATGCAAGGTAAAAATTTGAAATATGGATAACTCTTATATTTTTCCTGTATGGTACAAGAAGCCTGTATGGTAGAAGCAGCCTGTATGGTACAAGACAGGAATCACGAGAAACGTGATGCCATGTTCATCGAAAATACATTTAAGTTTGAATCAGATGAAATCAAGGACGGAAAGCAAAGTCATGGTCGAGGCCTTTAAACATTTGCTAAGCAATTGCGATAATCGTTCTGAAACAGATATTTTCGGTATTGTTCCCTGTGATCGTGTTCTTAAACTTCAGATTCGTTCTTCACCGTCTATATCCCAACTTCCCTTATCCAACGCTGTGCATTTATTTATAATACGCAAAACTTATTACATTAATTGCAAAGTACTCCGAGGATACTTGGGTATTTATTTTTTCACAACCATTTACTAGAACTAGTAGTATAACCTTTTCCCGTTGTTTCAGGGGGGCAGATGAAGTTATTCACCTGGTGAAATGCCAGCTCAGTCGAACGAAATATATATATATATATATATATATATATATATATATATATATATATATATATATATATAAAGACAGGGATCAGGATTATGGATACTCTCCACTCGGATGTTAACGAAATCACTCAAACTTGAATCACTTTTAACAGAATACTATAATCTCCAACCCCGCACATACATTGAATACATAAATGAATATACATATACATAAAAAATAAACACCCTGAAAATAAACAATCTTACAACTAATTCGCTTTTGATATATACAGATTTGTGGCTAACTTGCAATCTGCCAGCAAACTCCTGTATTCTTTATAACATTTGACAACAAAAAAATTTCAAAGAAATCTTTGTATATAGTTACTCTCCACTGAACAATTTTACATTGATTTTCGAGTACACTTATGAACTTCTTGTTTTACTTTACACAACAAATTAAATGCTTTGGTTTAATTTTTCAAAAATTAAAATTTAAGAATGACTGATTCTTGATTCTGAACAATGTTTTAAATAAACTTTCCACACGCCATATTGAATTTTCCTACGTCTTTTCCTGATCTACAGAAACTCTGATTAAAAGTACAAAACATTATTTCATCTGGAACGTTCTTACTTGACAATATACATTTTTTTCCCCTGCGGGTTCGTCTGGTTGAAACGACCTCGCATCGTCTCCCAACAGCTCCGCGGTGTCTTCTGACCTTGAAGGGCCGGGTCGTGTCAGTTATAAAATGTGTAGCCGAGCCGTCGCGCGTTCGCTTGCGTAGGGATCCGTCCAAGAATTTTTACCAGATGCAATGAAATCCCATGTAACAGCAACGTAGTAACGGAACAGAACGTCAAGACAGATAAAAAAAATCGAGTAGTAGCTATCGTCGGCAAAACTCGTACGAGCTCCTCACTCTGCTCTCAATAATTTATGCAAACGCTACTCTTGCTTATATTCACAATTAGTCGTATTGCATTTAAAATAAACAGCTTAACTCGTCAATTGTCTTCTCCGAAGAGTTTTTCTGGCGCTATTTCGAAACGAATGCTCGTAACGGTACCCTCTCATAGTCCGATCTTGCTATACGTCTTGTCTGGTCGACGGTTTGCTCCCAAACTGCCAAACTTGCCATGCATTATTCAGACTTCTTTCCTTTCTGCTACATTAGCGAACTCTCTTGTTACATTTTTGCACTACCTCTTTTGATTTTGGGCGCGCGTTCAAACTCGCTTAAACACCCCTCTGGACACAGGCGAAGGATGTGACACGTTTTGCCTGATTGGTGGGAAAACTGATGGTCACAGTAGTGCTACAACGGCTTGTACTTTCTCGAATTATTTGTAATTTTTGTAATTTTGAAAAATTTTTTAGTGTTCAACGAAAATAGGACTTTTTTAGTCGCTAGGCGCTACTTTTGTAAGTGGACTAGGTCTATTAAAAAAAAAAGTGTGTTTTTGTGAAAATATTTTTAAATGCCTTTAATATAAGCAAAAGATAAGCGAAGGCTACTCGTATTTTCAAAATATAGTATACATTTTTCTTTAATGATATAATATTTTAATATATTTTCTATTACATATTTAATATATTTGATAATATATTTTCTTGAAAGTGAGCGTCGCATAAGAAGGTTCCTTTCAATTTGAATGAAAGTGAAGATTTGAATAAGATACAAACATTTTTATAGAAGAGAAATTATTTATGTAAAAAATATACTAGCCTAAATTAGATATACGTAGCAGTGAAATTAAAGAAGCAGTTTTTAAGACTAGTCTGGAGAACCTCTCAAACAAAAGTTAATAAAATCACTTGAATAGGTTTTATACCATATAGATAACAATGGAAGATACCAACAAAAATCATAATTTTGAGATCACGGACACTTCAGTTTTAATAACATGCATGCTCTTCCAGGGCTGTTCATATTTCATGAGTGAAGACGTCGGTCGTCTGACTCTAAACGTAGAAGAGTCCATTTACTTCCGCCCTATTGACGAATTCAAACGGAAGGAACACCGATGCATGCTCTTGCTAGTCTGTACTTCAATTACTTGTATATGTTTGAACAATTTCCTTGAAAACAGCACAAAGCATTTTTGCACACTTTTGTTCCATGGAGGAAACTGAACCCAAATACAGTTCGAATTTAACTACAGGTTTTTGAATTATTTCTCGTGCCAATTATTTTTCATATTTTTCGATGCGTGTAAACTGTAAATGTATTGCAAAAGGACATTGTTGTAATGTTCAATATTAAATTAGGCAAAATCGAGGTTTTAAAAGACGTGTAGTTTAAGAGAACTAATTTTTTTATAAAAATTAAACAGGAACCTAATAATTTCACTTTCATTGTAGAGTTTATTGACAATTGAAATGTTTAGTTGCTTAAGAATATAAGTGAGAAGGACTGTTTTTCTAGTAAGATAAGAAAAAAATTTGAAGATCAAATTAAGAAAAAGAGATTTTTTCTAATGAAAAATTATAAAGTTCATATTAAGACGTTTATTTACGATATTTTGAGAACCTTGAAATGTAATTATTTGCACTAAATCTATATGTTCAGAATTATAATATAATAAATCATAAAACTATCTGTACCCTCACGAAAACTCCGTGCATTGTCAATCATGATTTTAAAAGAGAAAATAACTTAATTGTGGATCCCAACTTTGAGTGGTCAGCCCATGAACTACGTATTACTGTATCACAGGCCCTGCCACTGTGAAGTAACTATTTTAATATTACCAATCATTGAAAATAATTTTCATACACACTAAAACAGTACTTTAATTTTATCGAGAAAGATTAATTTTGTCTTTTTCCTTTAATTTAATTCTGCACAGATTTTGAGTTTCTGACCACCAATACTTCAGAGCGCGGGCACTCAGAAGTAAAATATATCAAAAGAGTATCATTTTGTAGAATTCTCCTTAAGAAACAATTCTTTCCCCTTCTCTTCACATTAATTTCCCCCATATCTTCCCCGTTTATAGTGGACCTGTCCCACGGCAATTTGTCACCTGCTCCCACATGTTCCATGCCCGTCCTCAACTCCCGTCCCCCTCCCCCTGAAAATCACTTGTTCTTCAAAATTCGTATCATTTTAGGGGAACAAAAAATATGGTTTTAAGGTCAGAATTGATATCATTTCCAAGTTATTTTTAATTATCATGCGGTGCAGTGATTTGTTTTTTATGTCGTAACCTGTAAATTTCTATTTTATCGTTTTACAGTTATTTGAAACAGAATTGGGAAGTAATTGCGTATCCAGAGCCAGGCACCGACAGGATTTTTTATCGATGATTTCTTATTCATTGTGAACAACTGTCATCTTTTCTTAGAGAATTATATTGCGACCCACCCGTCCGACTAGCTCAGAATGGGGGTTTTCTGGGTGGACGCAAACAAAAAAAAAAATTTATAAGAAGAATGGCGGGGTTCAGGGTCGTGCAGAACGTTGTGGATTGGATGCAATTACTTAAAAACCACAAGGAGAATCACTTTTCACACACTCAAATATATTCTATAAAAGTTTTGCTGTTATTACAATTACACGAACCAATCAGAAGATAATTTAAATACACACTGATCATAAAATGCTGAAAGGAAAAAAAACACAAAACACACTAGTCACTATATACAAGGTTTCTTACTCTCTCTCTCTCTCTCTCTGAACATTCAATTTCAGTTACTACTTTCTTCAATCATGAGAAAGGTTTAGAAATGTTTACTTTTTACAAATTAACAAATTCTACTTAAAAATCAAGTCTGACAATTCTGAATTGATCTTGTCCGTAATAAATTACTCTCTCTCTTTCCACAAAACAATTCTGAGAATATCTGTAACTGATTACTCCTTCATTTTCTAGTTTTACCAGTTATAACTGTACATTTCCAATTTTCTTTTGAAAGAAAAGGTTGATTCTTTACTCGCGTGCTAGGGGTGGAAAGAAATTGTAATTATACTTTTCTTATCGTTAAGTATGACAAATATGTCTCCCCCCTCTTTTCTACGCCAAGACTGCAACCTAAACTTTCCTTCCAATATCTAGAAACTGTTCGCTAGGCACGACCTTACGTTTTCGCTTCTGGGGTGCGACGCGAAGCTCCCAGCGGCGCGGTCTTGAAGTAACCAACCTCGGTCTGAGGACGCCGTCCCCTCCACAGAACTGCTCGCTCTTCCGTCGAAGTCTCGTTGTTCACTAGCACGTGCCCACCGTCTCGTATTCAGTTGAAACTCTTTTCGTATGCTCAGATAGAATTGTATTGGCGACGAATTCTTTTAAATTGAGCACTACAGATTTACAAGAGCCACTATTACGACGATAAACGAAATTAACGAGAGAAAAAAAAAACTCTTCTAGTCTTCTTGAAGAGTTTTTCATAGAATGCCTTCCTGTAGTCCGTTGCAGCACAAGTTCCCGTCTTGTGGTCGGCACGTCCGAACTGGCCCGCTGTTGTCTAGAGAAAGAACGACTTTTTCTCCGTCAACTACAGGGCTCGCCCGATCTAACGTGGCGATCTCTATTGATCTCTTTAGGTAATTGTTACCTTCTCATATCATTCCGCGTTGGCGCGCGTTCAAACAGCTGGTCTCTTGTTCAGGACATTAATGTGACCCGCTTTCCGAGGCTTCGGGGGAAACGGATGGTCACAATATATTGAGGGAAGATTTAACACTGATACGCAGATGAAACTAGTGCTTTATATAAGATTGTAAAACATCTCTTCCAAGAATATTTGATACTTATTCATTGATGCTTTCCTAAATAAGAAAGTACACTTGCCAAGAAAGTGTTACGTCACAACATTACTGGACTCAAGCTATCAGAGATTGGTAAGTCAATATTATTGTCCGGGTTCCACTAACAAATATTGCACACACTCCCGCCCCACTGATAATTCCAACCTTCTCCTAATGCAAATTAGCTTTCATTTTTTCAGAACAGAAGAGGACCATATTGTATCATGAGACTTCAGCATCGTTCTTAAAATTCAATACTGTTGAATGACATTTCAAATCGATGTCACCCGCTGTATTACTTAGGAGGAATAAAAACGTATTTATATATCAGGTGAAAAATAAAATTATATGAGAGAGAAGTCAGATGTACCGGAGATGTATACACGACTTTGTTTCTTGCGATATCGACAGTAAACGCATTGTATGAAGTTGATATCCAGAAAGGAATCTGGTGAAGGGAATAAAGATCGTGGCATGGACTCTGCGTAAAATGAGAAAAGCGGATCAAAAAAATAGTAAGACAAAGATGATGTACAGCACATTTATCATCTCAATAATACTCTCAGTTATTCATCAATATTAAAGAAAACTACAGTATTTCAACGTACGAAGATGATATGGTAGGATTCGTTTCGACGCACCTTGTTTTGAAACAAACCAATCTGAAAACTTTAAAGTACTGACGGTGTTAAAAAACATGTAAAAGCAGAGAAGGCACGTGATTTAAGCCCATCGATACCACGCATAAGGCAGAGAGCCCGTTCCGCAAGTTAACTTCCCGCAGACGAGGGTTTACTGCGGCCGGGGCACGGGGGTAGGGCGCGGGGGCGGAGCGCGGGGGCGGGGCGCGGGGGCGGGGCGCGGGGGCGGGGCGCGGGGGCGGGGCGCGGGGGCGGGGGAGGGAAGATGGAGAGCACGGGGCGGCGTACCTCAAGGGCGGTGGAGCGGGCAGTGGGCGATGGGCAGGCGGGCGGCGCTGGCGGCGGTACCACAGGCTTTGCACACACTGGATCGGAACGGACCTAAATACGGAAAGGAAAACTAATTTATATCTAACAACCAGTAGTTCGTAATTGTTTGGAAATAGAGAGAGAGTGAGTGCTATATGAGGAGCTTTTATTAAAGAATATTCATATCAGGCAATATTCAAACTTGCAAGTAATGAAAGTAGAAAATAAAAGTACGTAAACATTAGAAAATCACTTTCTTTCTGACGTTGTTGCTTTCCTGGTGCACAAAATATCTGTTAATTAGAATAATTTTTATTCATTTTTTTATCTTTTTCATTATGAATGTAAGAGATAAAAGTTTGGTTTGTATTCATATATTACGGTGTATGAATTTAAAATAATCAACAATATTGAAAATGGATTATAAGATGACATGTCTTCATTGAGCTTCATTCATGTCCTCATTCTTATTTTTTACCCATTTAACAATTTTTTATATTTGTAATTTTATTCATTTTTTATTTTATTTTTGTGGTTAATTTTGTTTTAAAGAAGGCAGCAAAAGGTCCCACAGTATGATATGGAATGGCAATATCCGACAAGCAATAAAGAAAATATTTCATAGCATGGTAGAAAATATACTTCATTATAGAGGATGAATTTGGTAGCACAAAAAATAGAGACTAAATAAAAAACGAGGAAATGGACTAAATAAGATGACCACATTTAACACGGTGTGCTCAAGTCCGAAATGAGGATTTATGGTTGTATTCTGAGACCAGAAAAACCTATTCTGTTCAATAACTAAAACATTAGAAAACCATGCAATCCCATTGTATGGAGACGTTCAGAGTATATCTGAAGAAAGATAACCAAAGAAAAGTTTTGAATGACAACCAAGAAGAAGGAAGAGAGGAATGTCAACTCCGGCATGGAAAAAATGCATCAAAGAATCCATGGAGGACAGAAGTTTAAAATCCGGAAAATGGGGAAACTGCCATCTGTGGAGGTTGAACACGGAGAACTCCTGAAAGCAAACTGCCGAAGAAGAAGACAGTTAATTTTGAAATGCTATGTTTTAAATCATATATAATGAGAGACACAGAGAGAGGGACAGTGTGAGGACAGAGAGAGAAGGAAAGAGGGAGAGAGAGAAGGAGAGAATAATTGCTATATGGGTAGCTTTAGACACGGAATATTAATATCTGGCAATATTCAGTACTTAAGTACGTGCAGCTAATGAAACTGAAAAATAAAACTACTGGTATAACAGAACTTACCCAGACTTTCTCATACATCAGTTTTCTTGCTTGCTCTGGGCAAGCTTGCAATTTCCTTGCTCTGGGCAAGCTTAACCGTTTTGCCCCATCCTCTTGCCAGCTTCTTTCAATCGCAGCTCAAAATACATTTTTTTTAAGTTTTCTCAATTTTTGGTTTTCTAATGGTAGAAACGAAGTATTACATTTAGAATATTAAAGAAGAGTAAAACTTAGTATTATTTAAAAAATTTTCCTTCAAAAATTTGGAGCCATTTTAAAAAAAATGACGTTTACAATTTGGTGTTAATGCAAAATTGGAAGTTATTTTTCACAGAAAACTTTTGAGTTTTCGAAAACCTTCATTGGATGTCATTTTAAGTACATTCACTCACAAAAGCAATACTTTATAAAAAACCGCTGGAAATGTGCATATTAAAGGCGTGAGAGATTTTTCAAGAAAATTACATTTATGTAATTTGTGAAAAAACGAAAGAATGTAGCAAAATTATTACTCATATTATCAACTGTTGACCCTGCAGTGCCTCTGATCGGAAGGTTCTAAATTCGAGTCCCGACAGTGGCAGAATTTTGGACACTAACTTGTCAAGAAGATCGAATTCAGCTGTTGTGTGGAGGACAATTCCAGCAGCTGGCTGCTTTTCTGTGGTTTCTCCGATCAACATCAGACGAATACCGGAACAGTATCCTAAAAAACGCACAATGGGCCGCGCGCGATCTGTCCTTCCTCTTCCTTGTCCTATCCTCATCTATTACTTACACGCACACTAGCATGCACTACACCACCACACATGCCGGGAGACCGGTCGCAAACTTAAATCGTGTCTCGGCTGGGGCGGTGCTCCGCTGGTGGGATATACCTGATTAAGGGTAACCTCGCTAGCTGAAGATAAATCGGCGCCGGATCACACCATTCAGCGGGGGAAAATCACCGCCACCTATCGAAGACACGCCCTAAACGTCCGAGACCAATGACCTAAGTAGTTGATGCACCCAGAATCACTAATCAACCAATCACTAATCAATACATAAACATAAACAAGAAACGTTATTTTCTTCGTGATGCTTTCCGCTCCTTAGGCGCGTTCTTAGATTCGTTTCGGGGCACTGTCCGTCGTCGACCGCGGCGGCGGCGGCGGCGGCGGCGAAGGCGGCGCAGGTGAGGCGGAGGCGGCGATTTGCGGTGATTAATCGCCCCGAGGCGTGGGCGCGGGCGTGGGCGCGGGTGCGGGCGGGGGCGGCGCCGCGGGCGATCGATCGCTCATCGCCTTCCGCGCCCACCGCCGCCGGGGACGGAGGGAGGCGGGGCGGTGGCCGGCCGCTTGGCCGCAGAGGCACCGCTGTCCGAGACAGGCGCGCGGGGCGGCGAGCTCTCCAGCGCGCCCTGCCGCCGACGCCACGTCTGGGCGGCGTCGTAGGGCTGCAAGGCAAGAGCGAGGGAGACGGACATGGGCAAGGGCGAGGGGGAAGGCGTCGACGAAAATGAGGGCAAGTGCGAGGGCAAAGAGGGCAAGTGCTAGGACGCTGGCGAGGGCAAGGGCAAGGGCGAGGGGGAGGGCGACGGCGAAAATGAGGGCAAGTGCAAGGACGAAGGGGACGGCGACCGCGAAAATGAGGGCATGTGCGAGGGCGAGGAGGGCAAATGCGAGGGCGAGGGCAAAGGCAAGGATGAGGAGGATGGCGAGGGCAAAGCAAATGGCAAGAGCAAGGAGGGCTAGTGCGAGGGAGAAGCCGAAAGCAAGGGCAAGGGCGAGAGGTAGGGCGAAGGGGAGCGAGATCAGCGAGGATCAGAGTATGTGCAATGGGGAGTGTCAGGACGGAGAGGACGTGGGCAAGGATAAAGGCGAAAGGAAAAGTGAGGGGGCGGGTAGGGGAGGGAGAGGGCGAGGGCGAGGGCGAGGGGGAGGGGGAGGGCGAGGAGGGCGAGGGGAGGGCGAGGGAGGGCGAGGAGGGCGAGGGGAGGAGCGAGGAGGGCGAGTGGGAGGGCGAGTGGGAGGGCGAGTGGGAGGGCGAGTGGGAGGGCGAGTGGGAGGGCGAGTGGGAGGGCGAGTGGGAGGGCGAGGGGGAGGGCGAGGGGGAGGGCGAGGGGGAGGGCGAGGGGGAGGGCGAGGGGGAGGGCGAGGGGGAGGGCGAGGGGGAGGGGGAGGGGGAAGACGAGATGGAGGACGAGGGGGAGGGTGAGGGGGAGGGCGAGGGGGAGGGCGGGGGCAAGGGTGGGGGCGAGGGCGAGGGCGAGGTCACGGATAAGGGCGAGGGGGATGGTGACGCCACGGATGAGGGCAAGTGCGAGGGTGGGGGAAGGGCGAGGGGCCGCATCCAGTCTCTAAATGTAGAGAGTAGCACATTCCTTTTTCTCCACCGATTCCATTTTATTTACAATTGAACTGATCGATATTTTGGTTGAGTTAACCACCAATCTAACAAAAACCAATTACACTTATAAATGTTTCGACTGGTATCATTGCTCCTTAACTCGTGAATGCTGTCTGCTGGGGCTATTAGGTGAAAGGATATGAAATAGCTGCGGCCATTCAGATGGCGCTACTTCAGATGTCAAGGGATTCTAATGACGCGGGCTCTTCAGCGTCCCCTGCCATGTCTTAACGGCGCCGGTCGAAACCTCAAGTTGCGAAGACGTTGGTTAGCTAATCCGACGCACAGATTTTTGCTCGTTCTGTGCAGAAGCAGACACGCCTCAAACCACGTGACCACTACATTGGCACTTCGTTTGAAAAGCCAGGACAGGCGCTAGCCACCATATTTCATGACAAACGAGAAGAGTAGAGAATCATTTTGCACGAGGCTTATAGTGACAATTTTCAACGGAGACCAAAACAAAATAACACATTGATTGATCCATTATCAGTGATACTACGCGTGTCAATTGCTAAGGTCATTGTGTGTGTAGAGAATGTTTTTTGCTCGGGAGGTTGCTGTGAACTTGCCCCACTGGATGGCGAGATGCGGTGTCGACCTTCCGTCGACTAGCAGGGTTTTCTCCAACCAGGTGTCTCCCACCAGCAGGGCACCACACCAGCCGGGATAAGTTCGTCTCCGACCAGTCTCCAGACATGTGTGGTAGCGTAGTACATGTACGTGTAAGTGTGTGTAAGGGGAGAGGATAGGACAAGGAAGAGGAAGGAAAGATCGCGCGCGATCCGTGGCCCGTTTGGTAGAGTACTTCTCCGACATTTGCCTTCTATTGATCGGAGAAACTAAGGAAAACTACCGATCAGAGCAGCCAGCCGCTAGAATTCTCCTCCAGATAGCGATAGAACTCGTCCTAAAAAACTAATGTCGAAAATCCTGTCACCGTCGGGACCCGAACCCCTGGACCTCCCGGTCAGAGGCACTGCAAAGATGTCAGTTGATACCTTGAGCCACCTCTCCCGGTCCACGATGAGGGTGTATTTGAAATAAAAGTTGCAATATTTTACAAGATCGTATATTTGTTTCAATATAGTGTAACAATGTGAACGTTTGCTATCTGGCTGCATTTAAAATTCCCGCTAATATCGTGTGTGGCGTGAAGCTCATTGGTTGAAGCCTGATAGGTTGCGCAAGGGCTCTCTCATGTCTCTACATCATGACCAAGAGCGCACTCCATAGTGACAGGCAAATGTTGGACTCTGATTCTGAGCATTGAGGATGGACGTGAGGGGGACAGTGGGCCATGAGGGTCTCTTCGCATTATGTATGAAAACATTTTATTTATATTATTTTATTTCTTTATACGGTTGTTTATTATTAATACAAATATTAATCCCTTTTTATCGCTTTTCTTCGCCTCACATTTGAGGAACTGTTATGCGACATATGAAGAAAAGGCTCGTCAATCCATATGACAAATCTGTAAACGATTAGACATAAAATAAATTTTATTTGTTAATATACGTATTAACAGGTTCGTCAATCCATCTGAGAAACCTGTGAATGATTACATATAAAATAAATTTTATTTATTAGTTTTATCCATAAAGATATTATTTTTTTCTCTTTGAAGTGTTTTATTTATTTAATAGTAAAATATGCCATGGGTAAATAAACAATTTTGATAGAAAAGGGGGCCAATAAATGTAGTCGGCCTTTCTTATTTTTAAAGTTATGTGTACCGGTTTCCGTTTATTTTCTAGCTTTACGTAGCAAAACTCGCGAGGTATCTCCACCAACGGAACACCACCTCAACAGGAACAAGCTCCAAGCTCTGAGCCATATATATATAAACTGCGAGATTTTTTACGTCTGACGCCGCTTCTCGCTTCTCAGTTTCCACCTCTTCCGATCTTCCCAGTCTCTATCCTTGAGGCCTCTTGCCTCCATTTCTTCTTGGAGTCCTTTCTCCAACTTCTTGGTGGTCTTCCACGCTTCTTCCGCTCTGCAGGTGTCCATGCCCAGATCTTCTTATGCCGCCTATTGCTTCCCATATGTTGGAGATGTCCATACCAATTCAATCGTTTTGTTCCAATTGAATCCAAGATGCTGCTCTCCACGTTCATCATTTGTCTAATTGTTTCATTTCAAGTAGTCCATTTCAAGGGCCATCAACCTACATTTATCCCTTTTGTTCAATGTCCAGGTTTCAGCTCCATAGGTACTTATGCTCTGTAAGATGGTCTTAAAGATATGAGCTTTCTTCCGTTTTGTGACGTTTTTGCTCCAGAGGAGAGAGTTTAACTGTCTTATCACTCTCCTTCCCTGTCCTATCTTGTTGGAAATGTCATCAGAGCTTCTTCCCTTCGAGGAGAGGGTAACTCCAAGGTACTTAAAAGTTTCACTTTGTTTAATTTTCCCTGTAGCGACGTCCAGATCCCCATATTCTTTATCTCCTGCTATCATATATACCGTTTTTTTAAGGTTTATTGTGAGACCCCATCTTTCATTCTCCTCTTGTAATTTGCAAATCATAAAACTTGCATCATCATCGTCTCCAGCTATAACCACTTGATCATCGGCAAATAGCAGAGTGTAAAGTATATCATTTCCTATTGGCAATCCCATTCCGCTACACTTCCTTTTCCAATTTTTAAGAGATTCTTCAAGATAAATTTTAAATAAGAAAGGAGCTAATGAGCAGCCTTGTCTTAACCCCTTGTCTGAGCCATTCCAAGTCAAATTTCACAAGATTTGATACGACGTTTTTTGAATTGTACAATATTTTTTTCTTAAATCTGGGCATCATCTGGGCTGGGCATACTTTACTTATGAGCAATTGTTGCTCCGAATGTACTTGATATAAACATTTCTGATTTGTTTTATTTAATACTTTGATATGTGTAATTTATTCCTCTGCAAATAATTTTCTCAAAAAATAAATATTTCATTAAAAATATTTTTTAATGAAAATTTCTATATAAACGTGACGTGATAAAAATTTGAAAAAAATCTGGATGTATTTCTTGTTCATTTTTTTATAAAATACAACAAGAAAAAAGTGCGTACTCCACTCATACAGTTCTAAAAAAATCAATTGTAAGTATGAAAGCGCGCTCTGTCTACCCATGCACTACAGACTTGTGTTCGGTCAGTCTTTGATCCAAGTACTGAAGAACTATAAAAAGAATCACCGTGTGCCTGATTATGGTTTCAAGACGTACTTAAATTACTACTTCATCCAAAGATACCGACGGCCAGTAACGCGAGAAACGCGTCTGTTGCAGCAATCTACTACACACTGCTTCGAAAATATTAATATTTTTTAAAGTTACTGAGATCCCACTTAGATTTTTTTTCGGAGTTATCAACAATACTCTAGTGGATTTATAAATATTTTTAAAAAAAATTACTTCATCGAGTTTACAGAAATATTCAAATTTCAAAATGTAAGTGTCAAAGTTCTGAAAATTAAATAATTTGCAAAATCCCAAAAGTTAAACATGTTTGTAAGTTTAGAATGGAATAGAGTTTTCGTAATTAGTGTATTCGGATATGTGATATTTTGAAGTTAGTGAAACCCTGAAATGTGACGTGTAAATTGGCGCTGTATCCCATGTTCCAACGGGGGAGAATTACCGCACCCTCCCGCTTTATAATATGCACTACACTTACGGAACTAATGGCCATAGCAGTAGAACGTCCGGGAATAGAAAATAATCAGTGAATCAGCAGGATTTAACTCCTTCGCTTTACGTACAAAATTATCAATCAGTCGGTCAATTACTAGAATTTTAACGCCTCCCCATCAAGTACCCCACCAAGCCAAAATAACACCTCCCCATTTAAGTCAAAATAATCAATCATTAAGATGTTAATACCTCCATATTAAGTACAAAGAATAAAACAGTCAATCACCAGGTTTGATTCCGGGCGCGTGATCTGCTAAGGTTATTAGTTCCGTAAGTGTGCGGCATGATTTCATCGCGGGAGTTGGCGATGAACTACTCCTGCTGGCTGGCGAGATTCGGCGTCAACCAGTACATCAGCCTGCGGGGGTTTCCCCAACAAAATATCTCCTACTACCGGGGCACCGCCCCAGACGGGTCAATCTCTAAGCTTCCGACTGGTCTCCCGACAAGTGTGGTTGTGTAGTGCATGTGAGTGTATGAGTATGTGTAAATAAGTGATACGAATTGGACAAGGAAAAGTAAGAAAAAATCGCGGGCAGTCAGTGGCCCGTTTGTTAGAGTACTGATCTGGCATTTCCCTGATATTAATAGGAGAAACCACGGAAAACGCCTTACCGATTTAAGCAGCCGGCCGCTAGAATTCTCCTCTAGACAGCGGCTGAATTCGACCTAGCTCCCTAGATAATATCGAAAATCCTACCACCGTCGAGACTCGAACCATAAGACCGTCGAGCCTCACGATCAGAGACACTGCAGTCACACCTGTCCTGGGCCACCTTTACCGGTCAATCATTAGGATGTTAATGCATCCGCATAGAGTACAAAATAGTCAATCAATCATTAAGATTTTATTGCCTAGCCATTACGTACAAAACAAGCAGTCATCTGTTAGCATTTAACGCCTCCCCGTTGCGTGTGCGTAGGTGGAACGCTGTGAATCAGTCGCCGCCATGACGGAGGCTGCGACGGCGACGGCGACCGCCACAGCGTCGGCGTCGGTGACGTCGTCGTCGGCCGCGTCGTCGACGGTGTCGCTGTCGACGCCCACGCTCTTCAACCTGACGACGCTGGGCATCGAGGAGGAGATCAACGGCACCGACGAACACCACGTGGGTGAGTGTGTCGCAATGACATGATGAGAGGGAGTTTGTATCGGTAGGAAAACGAACTCCGGGTTGATTATTACAAGTGGTTTATTATGAGCCCTTGTTGCCAGTTCGGTTACATCCCAACAGAGGCTACGCAGCCCAGCATTTAGTCGGTCGTCGCCATGAGGAGGGTGGGGAAAGTGTGGCAGGCGGCGGCGGCGGCAAAGGCAGATAGGAGCCTACCGTCGGCTAGTGAGGTTTCCCCCTAACCAGGACTCTCCCACCAACGGGGCACCGCCCCAGCCGAGACAAGCTCTAAGCTCCCGACCGGTCTCCCGGGATATGTGGTAGTGTAGTGCATGTTAGTGTAAGTGTGTGTGTAAGGGGAGAGGATAGGAAAAGGAATGGGAAGGACAGATCACGCGTGGTTGGTTGGTTTTTCGTGTTTCCGGGCGCGTCAACGGCTTCGGTCATTAGTCTTGTAAGTGTAGTGCATGTTTGTTCTCGGGAGATGGCGGTGATCTTCCCCCGCTGGATGGCGAGATCCGGCGCCGACCTACCGTCGGCTAGTGGGGTTTCCCCCTAACCAGGACTCTCCCACCAGCGGGGCACCGCCCCAGCCGGGACAAGCTCTAAGCTCCCGACCGGTCTCCCGAAATATGTGGTAGTGTAGTGCATGTTAGTGTGTGTAAGGGGAGAGGAGAGGACAAGGAAGAGGCAGGAAAGATAGCGTGCGGTCCGTGGCCCTTTTGGTAGGGTACTGCTCCGGCATTCGCCTGGTGTTGATCGGAGAAACCACGGATAACTATCGATCAGAGCAGCCAGCTGCTAGAATTCTCCTCCAGACAGCGACTGAATTCGACCTAGTCGGAAATCCTGCCGCCGTCAGGACTCGAACCTAGTCCCTCCCGGTCAGTGACATCAGTTGATGCACTGAGTTACCGCTCCCGGTCCGCATGCGCTCTTACATACCGCCGGGCCTGTCCATCCCGGCGTCAGCGGGGGTAGCGTTGCCTGGTTCTGGGGCACACACAGAGGTGTAGGGTTGGCGAGCGGTCAGCCTACTGGGCACCATATCAGCGCGACCCGAGCGGAGGGCGAGGGGCGAAAGATGGCGTTTCCTCACCACAAGTGCACGCAAACATCAGGGCCGACTGACACACACGAATACGCACTTCCTACGCGAACTTCAACCCACTTCGCATCAATAATTACGTCGTCATCACGATGTAGTACACAAAATGGCCCTTGTATCGGATATGGTACAATACTTTCCCCTTAAAAAAGTTTATCCTGAACCTCTTGAACAGTAACATCCGTATTGAATATCCTTACAAGTCTCTGGCGGAAAAATAAAGATGAGTTAAAAGTTATTTTGGCAACAAGAAGATTTGGTCACACATCTTCCAAGTGTGGTCCAAGTGGATAAGCTGAAATATTTTTCATTATAAAGAAAAAACAATATCTCCAAAAATATTTTTTAAATATGTATTCGTACGTTAAAGTTTATAAATGTATTTCATGCAATTAAACTTCAATTAAAATAGAAACAATGTTATAAAACCCACTTACTCCACAACAACATCCATGATTTTTCAGTACAAAATATTCTGTGCAGTTCAGGAAGAAGGGACATTTCTAACAACAATGGACTTACAGTATGACTTTCTTTAACAATCCAAACGATTGCAAACTTCATTAAAATAAATATTAGCGCTATACAAAAGGATGAAATGTTGTTGCCCATGCGTGCCCATATAGACACGCTTGGCAGTTACGGGTTTGTGCAAACTTTAAAAGAATTATAAGACACTTCGACAAAAATAGTAATTTTATTAGAAGGTACAAGGCCAATAAAGGCATAGATTTATAGTGACGTAACGCAATGAAAACATGCAACTCAATAAATGTCCAGTGCAATGAAGAACATTCACGACGGCGCTTCTCTCAAAGTCAAAGAAAACTATCTCATAACTCTATCAGTTGCGTGGCTTCTTGAGCACATGTGGCAGACACCCACTACGAATAACGCCATAGTGCTTGAAGAGCATCAAATGTCAACGATACTGAACGCATGACGACACCAGCTTGAACGACAGGACGAAAGTTAAAAGTGGCTACCCCAAGGGAGTCGATCATAATGAAGAGAGGCATGACTGTCAGTCAAAATGTTAGTGCTTCCACAGGGAGGGCTTTTTCGATTAAACTATGGCATCACAGCTTCCCCGTTTGTTAGAGCATTCCACGTGAAACGTCCAATGGGATCAGAAGGGAGAGAGAGGGATCTACCAAAGAATGAAGACTTTCCCAGGAAGGGTTGCGAAGGAATGCAGTGGACGCTCAGCAATCCATCACGCATCGCCATGCACTGCCACGGAGCGCCACGGACCGCCTCGAACCGCCACGCACTGCTACCCATCGCCACGCACTGCCACGCTCTTCCATGCACCACCACGCACCGCCATGTATCGCCACGCACAGCCACGCACCGCCACTGACTGCCTCGCACCGCCATGCACTACCACGCGCAGACATGGACCGCCACGGAACAACACGAACCGCCACGAGCCGCCACGAGCCGCCACGAGCCGCCGCACTGCCATGCACCACCACGCGCAACCACGCACCGCCATGAAGCGCCACGCACCCCACGCACCGCAATGCCCCGCCCGCCACGGGGTGCCGCCAGCACCGCTATGCGTCGGCAGTCGCCACCGCCGCCACCGCACCGCACGGCGCCGCCCCCGCCGCCTCCGCCGCCGCCGCCGCCACCACCGCCCCCGCCGCCCCCGCCGCCCCGCCGCCCCCGCCCGCCGCCGCGCCCGCCGCCCACCGCCGCCACCGCCGCCACCGTCGCTACCGCCGCCACCGCCGCCACCGCCGCCACCGCCGCCACCGCCGCCACCGCCGCCACCGCCGCCACCGCCGCTCACACCGCCCTTCCCGCCCATACCGCACACGTCGCCCTTCGCCCCTGCGGTTGGCCGCACCGCCGCCCTTCATCCATCCGGCCGCCCGGCGCCGGCCACCCCGCCCGTCACCCTCACGCCCCCTCCCGCGCACGTCACTCGCGTTCACGTCACCGCCCGGAGGCTGCAGCGCCCAACGAGGCGGAAGGCGCACGCGGCGAGGAAGTTCGCCGCTGGAGGAAAACAAATTCCTTAGTTTTTGGATTAGCTTCTGAGACGATCAGAGCGCAGTTGGAGGGTTACGTGCGAAATATTAAAAACTAGTGCTGCTAAAACATCACGTTCCCGTGTTTTCACGCAAAATTACGGGAAAACTACTCAAATTTTCCAAACATTGTGCGTGACCTTATTTGAAAATCTATCTTTATGGCACAGATTTCATTGAGGAAAATATTTCTGTCTTTAATGTTTAGTTGTAGGAGGACACTGAAAAAATTTTGAACTTTTGCAATTTTCAACGAATTTGAGATCTGCACCATTCTCTTAAACGTCCTTTACACTCTCCAATAACAAAGTTTGATCAAAAACCGAGCCGGTTTTCGAAAATTTTGAAAATGTCCCAGGGGCTTCTTGTAAAGTAACCCTAAAATTAAAGTATCGGTTTCAAATTCAAGTGGACTCGGCATCAGTCAGATCGATTGGGAAATATCAATTTGAAGAAAATCGGCTGAACAGTTTAGCCGCTAGCATTGTTCACGGACGGACAGGCGCACAGACGGACAGACGGACAGACGGACAGACGGACAGACGGACAGACGGACAGACGGACAGACGGACAGACGGACAGACGGACAGACGGACAGACGGACAGACGGACAGACGGACAGACGGACAGACGGACAGACGGACTGACGGACAGACGAATAGACGTACAGACGGACAGACGGTCAGAGGGGCAGAAGGGCAGTGGGACAGACGGACGAACTGACAGACGTTTTGTTGTTATTCGAGTTTTCGGTATTAAGGACCTATAAAATATAGATTTTGGCTACATAACGTGTTAGAGGATTTTTTCTAAATTTAGCTACTGCATTTATCCACTTTTTCGTTACCAGGGTCCTGTAATAACAGATTTTCTGCCAAGAAATGTTCGCGTAGCATTACATAATTTTCTCTCCGCTCCTTAGCGAGAAAGTAAAACGCGAATAATCATCATTTCTACTATAATCAACACGAATGTCGTGGTAGGGCTGGTATTATACTTAGAGAAAACACATGTTAATATACTCAATGCAGTCACTTATGCCATCGCTTGGCTTGAAAGAGTGACATGGAGACGGCAGCAGTACACTGTTCCAACAAGACCGCTCAAGACGTAAGAGAGCGACAAATACTCTACGGAAAAGCGACTGATTTGTAACCATTTACACGACTCTGTCGACACAAATCCTCGTAAGTGTGCTGCTTCTGGAGGGTGAATTGCCACAGTTCTCGATTGAACAGATTTAAGCCAAAAAAAAATAGAAAATTACAGATTATGGTTTAGGGGGAAACGGACACTCATACAATCCGTATCACACGCAACGTAAATTAACAGACGTGAGTAATTTAAAAACGATGTGTTTTAGGCACTAAAAACGAGATTTTCATTCCTTAAAAGTGACATAAATTATGTTTTGAATATCGAAATAAAACAAGGAAACATACCTGATTTACATATTTTTTGGAGAGCACCCCCACTTCGTATCACGGATTGTCAGAAAAGTTCGAGTTTGCGTTCCAGCATAAAGCTATTTTCTGTTTTAAAACAACTATAATTTACAAAGTGCGGAATGTTTGTGCGCCCAGTAAATATGATTTCTCTTGTACACAACACTCATTCTCAAATAATACTATCGTTAAAATGTGGAATGAAATGTTCATGGATAGGATATTGTACCAACTTCAATGATAGAATACTAACTTAACTGCATGTCAACACACATGTGTTGTTGAAAATTTAAGTCAAAATAAAAAATACATAAATTGTATTCATAAATTATACAATCACGCATTAAAAAATGTACATATTATAAATGCACATTCTGTATAAACGTAGAATGACTGATCGCCAAATTAGCGCGCTAGGCTCCCGCCGACATTCAGAATACCACGCTGTTCCAACTCAGCGCGGTCGTCCTCGCGCCACACAAGCTCAAATTCCACCACATGAATCAGTGGCGGTTCATGTACATTTCTCAAGGGGACGAAAGACAAGAAGACAATTACATAAACTACCTCACATAAAACAAACAGATGTCGACATGCGATGGAATAAGAGGGAAACATCTGTCAGTTCCGACTACACCTTCACACGAGCTCTGATTGTGAGATTACACCGTGCACCAGCTGCTCTGGTGGTGCCTGCCTACGTCGCACGGGTTCTGAATATTGCTCACGTTCCGTGATGCGATGAACTAGGAGAAAAATATATCTGTTTATGGGAACTCAAATCCAAGACAAATAAGTGCTGGCTTACCACAGGGATCGCCACTATCCCCTACACTTTTCAATTTATATGTATCCGACCTCCCGAAATTAGACAACATACAAACAGCCCAATTCGCGGATGATACTGCAATTTTTCCTAGCCGGTAAGTCATTAGTAAATATCAGAAATTCTCTTCAGTTGTATCTCAATCTAATAGACAGTTGGGCAGCATATTTAAAAATAAAACTGAATCCAACCAAAACAGCTATTAAAATATTCACTCTAAGACCCTATACTCCTCCAGCACCGCTCACAATAAATAATGAACCCATTAACTGGCTCCCTCCTAATAGCACCGTCAAATATCTCGGGCTAAACATGGATACTAAACTGAACTGGAATCAACACATCAATAGTAAAATACAGCAAGCAAAAAATAAGATACACCAACTAAAACCCATCATTAATCGATCCTCAAACCTCCCACTCCCAACCGCCATATCCATCTATAAAAGTATCATTAGACCACTCCTCCTTTACGCCGGTCCAGTTTGGATCTCCGCTGCAAGAACAAACCTAAACAAGCTCCAAATAGTCCAAAACCAGTTTTTTAGAACTATCACAAATGCTCCTTGGTTTGTCTCAAACTCACAGCTCCACAAAGAATTTCAAATTGATTCCATAACACACCATATATCTCTCAACCCAGTTCTATCACTCCATACCTCAAATTCCACACCTAGACAGCTTCAGACTCCGGAAAACTCCTCATAGAACCCGATTAAAAAATAGATATCCATACCAGGCATTCCTAACCAAATTTGCCGAAATAGATTGTATTTAGGTGTCTGGAAAAGATTTCCTCATCCGAATTAATTTTTAGTTTAATTTTTAAGGTAATTTAGAATGTAAGCCTTCAATGCATATGTAAAGTGTTATATGTACTGAACTATGTATGATCTGTAAAAATAAAATAAATAAATTTAAAAAAAATAAATAAAAATTGGAACTCAAGGAAAGAGAACTTCCTCCCTGGAGTTGTAGAGATTCATTATTAAACGTTTACTCCTCTGGCTCAGGAGTGCTGTAAGATATGGGCGATTAACATACAAGATGATCTTGAGGGAAGGAAAGCTTGTAGGTTCAGCGCAGAATGATTTAGTAGACAGTTTTCACATCGTATCAATACTCGTCGAGATAGATCGCCTAGAAGCGCGCCTAGAACTCAATGAAAGTAGCTACGATCTCAACGATTAGACATTGTTCTTGAAAAGTTTTCCTGAAAGCGATTTTTTATTCTGTAATTCCATTAATAAGAAGAGAGTATGTGAGAAGGACTTCCTCCTCGAGAAACTGCTACTGAAGTCTGTGATGGTACGATGACGTCATGATTTTTGCCCGCTGTGTGTATCAATGGAGCTCGGTCGCTAGCTCCCGCAAGCGTTACACTTTATTACTGGTCAGTAAAGTAAAGTAGTGTAAAGTGATTACTGCTTAGTAATCACTTTAGTACAGGAAGGTAATCAGTTTAGTAGTAAACTAAAGTGATTACTGGTTAGTAATTTGTTTGTAGCTGTTATACTGACTTTATGAAGTAATGGAAATAATAAGATATCTAAATATTTATCTGTAATAATTTAAGAATTAATATTAAAAGCCAAAGATATTGCATTATTTCGGAAACAGTGTTGACTTTTCCTACTTAAAAATTTGGTTTATAACATAAGAGAATATATAAACTCAGGAAATTGAAAAACGTACATTTTTCAGTATAAAATATTTGTTTGTATAAACTCAAACAACAAAACTGTTTACTTCTCTGCAACGTAAATTGGAGATATTGAGGTTTATTGAAGTCTGCTTAATAATCTCTGTCCACCATCTACGATCGGATTTTCATTCAGATGGCAACAGGAACAAGATGATTCACAGGCCTTGCGTCAGGTTATTGGAATAATGATGAAGTTGGAAATGACCAGTAAGCATGACTTATTACTGAACGTAAGATAGTGGAAGGAGGCATTCACCTTTTGGAATTCGCTTTTCCAGAAAAAAGTCGTAAAGTGATGCTTTGCCGTTGCCTTTTACTTTATGAAAAATGTAAGAGATTTATATTTTTTCTACAAGTAAATAAATCATGTTTAAAAGTGTTTTTTCTAAACAATTAGTGTATACCAAAAGAGATTTTTTAAAAAATAAAAATATAGAATTTCAGGCACAAAAGCAAAACGTTCTTAACAAGGCATTGTCTCCCCTTATAATCTTTGCAATTTTGTTGAGCAGTCTTTCTTCAGACTTGAATATTCATGAGATATTAGCTTTTTTATGTATAAATATACATAAAATATATATTATTCAAAATGAATTCTGAACAAAATTACAAAAATAGGGACACATCTCTTGAACTCTTTCCAAGATGTCTTTAAATTTCGCTCTGCGAAGCATATCTCTTATTGGATCGAACTGCTACGGTCCTTTTATTTTCGTGTGTGGTTTTTATGCGGAGCTCATATACGACGTTTCATTTCCAGGAGGACAATATATCTGGGATGGTACGAAGAAAGCCTTCGGGTTATGAGAAGTCGCATCAACGATATTTTTTCATTTGAAAAGTATATTACCAGACAGAAAAGTATTGGCAAGAGATTGCTTATAAACCTGAAACGATTCAGTTGAGTAACAAATATTACGCATCTGAGATCTCATTCTAGCAGTAAGAAAAGCCATTTTCCAAATCCTATATTTGAAATTGAAACCAACGAATGATTTGAATTAAAATAGTGCAATGCAATTTGGTATGCGAGAAATGCCACGAGACGTCTTATGTGTAAGCGATCACGTAAGTTTAGAGAACGTTTTAATCAATTTAGACAGACACTCGCTGTCGTCTGTCCATTGTTTCAATAGGCAACCTCCTTGACATATTTGTGTTAACGCGTCACATGCGTACACGTGAAGCAGGGCGCCTTGTAATTGTCAATACTCGGAGGAATTTTCTGGAACCCGCGATTCGCTTGAGGGGAGAAGAGTGGGAGGTTTTATTATTTTCTCGACAGGACTATTATATCAAATATGTAGCTGGTTTTTCGATGCAAAATTGTTTCTACTACATGGAAGCAAATTAATTCATGTACGAAAATATTATTTCTCGCATGTGAAAGCCCGGTACAGTCGTCTTCAACAGCTATTACTATCACATAATTCCACACAAAATCAATGTTACTTCCAGACCTTGCATATTCCATCATATATTAAGGATCACCATTCACCACCTTCCAGAATAATTCTGGAATAGGAATTATTCCTGTCTACCTTCTTGTCTTTCCCCCGACTTCACTGCTCGCTGTTCCGTCCGTGAAGCACCGCGCGCCCGCCCGCCCCGCGCTCCAGCCGAGGGATTCAATTTCCGAAGGAGTCGGTGATTGGGAGTCGCTCCGTCGCAGCTTGGGCTTTGAGCCGCCTGAGCAGCGCCGAGGGGAACGGAACCCAGGATTTAATTCGAGGCGGCGCACGCGACGCTAACTATAGCGCCCGGCCGGAAAAAGACCACCGCGCGGCGCGGACGGGACGAGGGCGGGGGCGGGGGCGGGGGCAGGGGCAGGGGCGGGGGCGGGGGCGGGGGTAAGTATGAGGGCAAGGGAAGGGGCGAGGGTAAGTGCGGTGACAAGGGCGGGGGCAAGGGCGAAGGCAGACGAGAGAGCCAGCGTGAGAGCTTGGGCGAGGACGAGGGCGTGGGTGAGGACGAGGGCGAGGGTGAGGACGAGAAAGTGGGCGAGGACGAGGGTGTGGGTGAGGGCGAGGACAAGTGCGAGGGTCAGCGCGAGGGAGAGAGCGAGGTCGTGGGCGAGAGCGAGGCAAGTACGAGGGCGAGAGGGAGGGCGAGAGGGAGGGCGAGAGGGAGGGCGAGAGGGAGGGCGAGAGGGAGGGCGAGAGGGAGGGCGAGAGGGAGGGCGAGAGGGAGGGCAAGTGGGAGGGCAAGTGGGAGGGCAAGTGGGAGGGCAAGTGGGAGGGCAAGTGGGAGGGCAAGTGGGAGGGCAAGTGAGAGGGCAAGTGGGAGGGCAAGAGGAAGGGCAAGAGCGAGGGCAAGTTCAATTGGAAGTACGAGGGTGAGGGGGAAGGTGAAGGTGAAAATGTCTCTGTAGAGTTCATAAAAATGTCCTTCGAGAGAATGGAGGATTTTGATAACTGCAATTCACACAGAACGATTTTTTAATTATTTTTCACTCGATAACTCAAATCAGCAAAATTAGCTTATTATCGCGGTTTCTGGGGCTTCTTAGTTGTTTAAACTTTTATTTGTGCTTACTTATGTATTTGTCATTTTAGGATCAGACCCATCCGAGTTTTGCCACCTACTGTATACCACACTGTATTTATTATCCAAGCCTTGGGGTAATGAATACATGAGCTTTCTCTTTCGTCACATGCTATTAAATCTGAGGCTATTTGTATTAGAAAGCGAATCGAACTCGGGACCGTCGAACAGAAAGCAAGCACGCGGTTCATGAACCACTCGCAGGGCTACTTTCGCTATATTCACAATTTAAGGTCGTTTTTAACATTCGAGTATTACTGTTGTCTGGCTCGTCCATACCGGAGTGTAGTATGGAACATGAAATCGAATCCATAAGCATTTTCTTATCATTCTAAGTTTTCATTTCAAAATTAAGCTTAGCGACAGTTAGTTGCTCAAAACCTTCCCAAAACACCATTATCAAGGTCTCCCTTAGAATTTTCTGGGAGAATCCGTAAAAACGTAACCAGATTCTCACCATTAAACCGAACTCGACGAATGACATCTCACTTCCCCCGGTGGTGGTGCGGAAGGTGTCTAACCGTGGGTGCGGGGCGGACACAAGCACTCGCAGGTTACCCGATTTCTATAGGTGGAATTAATCAACAGACTGGAGGATTCATTCATATTCAGGGGCATGCAAGGGAATGCATGATATCCGGGTCAACCCAATAGTTTATGTGGCTCAGAGCATCAAGTGATGTCACTGCAGGGCCACTGGTCGGTATGTCCTCGAGTGTCAACCGTCTCGGATGTTTGACACTAATAAGAAAGCTAGGGCGAATTCAGTCGCTGCCTCGAGGAGAATTGTAGCTGCTGGCTACTCTGATCGGTAGTTTTCCGGAGGTTCTCCAATCAACACAACGAAAATGCGGAAGTAGAACCCTTGCAAATCGGTTATGAACCGCGCGCTATTTTTCCTTTTTCTTTCTTGTCCTATCCTCACCTCTTACTTGCACTCACACGTACACCCAAAACACTACCACATATATTGGGAGCGCAGTTGGAAACTTAGGCTGGGACAGTGACCGGCTGGTGGGACATACCTGGATAGGGAAAACTCAGGTGAGGTTGGCGGCGGATCTTACCATTTAGCAGGGGAAGAAAAACGTCACCTTCCAATACGCATCACACTTAGGAGACCAATGACCATAGTTGACGCGCCCAGAAAGACGAAACAACCAATCAATCAATCTGGGTTGACCTGTGGTGTAGCTGCTGAGGCCGCAGTTCGATCCCCACCCGATGCAAGTGGAATTTGTGGTGGACTAAGTGGCTGCGCAGGTTTCCTCAGGGCTTCTTGTTTCCTCCTCTTGTCATGCGGTCGCCTTCCACCTCTTTTGCATTACTCGCATCATCATCTCATCTCAACATAAATACAGGGGTATTAGATATCTTTCGAGATTCTTGCTTTCAAACAGCACTTATGACACCTCTCCGACAATTAATATCATACGCCTAATAAATAAATAAATAAATAAATAAATAAATAAATAAATAAATAAATAAATAAATAAATAAATAAATAAATAAATAAATAAATAAATAAATAAATAAATAAATAAATAAAAAAATAAATAAATATATAAATAAATAAATAAATAAATAAATAAATAAATAAATAAATAAATAAATAAATAAATAAATAAATAAATAAATAAATAAATAAATAAATAAATAAATAAATAAATAAATAAATAAATAAATAAATAAATAAATAAATGTTGTGACGTAAACGTCGTGAAGAAGCTAAAGTCTTTGAGATTTCACGCACTGCATCAAACGTAAGTACCTGCTTTATGAATCTACTGATGTGCAATGTTCCCACAACACAGCGTATACACACGTGAATCGCGATCGTCTGAAAGCCAATAAATTCAGCTGCATTGACCGCTGTCCGTTGGCTTCCCTGTTAAGGTAATTTAAATAAGAACACTTTAAGGTCAAACACAAAGTAAATGTATTATTCGTGAATTAATTTAACCAGAATCAATGTGCACCTATTACCTTCTCCATTTCCGCGAATCTTGTTCTTTAACCACCGATTAATTTTTGCTGGAGAACCTTCCACAAGGTTTTGCCAAACTTTCAATATCCCGCTCAATAGTAACTACTCTTTGGGTTTAAAACCAGCTCGTCAATATTCCCGCCTACATTCAGGCGTCCATTCTCTCTAGCGAACTCAATCCAGTCTCTTTTTCAACAAACTTGCGTCCATGGTAACCGAAGCTACATCCCTCAATTGTCTCTTTTCACGAGTTCACACAACTGGAACAATATTTTCATTTCGTAACAACCTTTCTTCACCATTCTCAACGAGATGTCGGCTGCAAAATTATAGCATTACAACAATTAAAGATAAGACTACAAGTATATTCTATATGCACTACTTGCATAGAATATACTGAATTGAATTGTATTGAACGTGCCTTATTTTACGTGGCGAGACTCAGGCCATGGAGCCTGCTCTTCCGCCTGACCACGCAAATTCCGCTACGCTCCTTTCACCAACCATGGGAGAAAGAGGGTATTACTTGGGCGACGAAACAGGCGATTTGAATTTAGCTCAGAGGCATCATTTAGGCTTGAGGATCTTTTACATGCAGTAAATCTACTAACATGGGACAGCCGGCTTTACTTCCCCTCCGAAGGAAGGCGTACGAAGGATTTTTTCGCCCTTAAAAATCCACGGCTTCGACCGGGTTCGAACCCGCAAACTTGGGTATAACAGTCCGATACTCTAACCGTTACACCATCGCCGCCGCAAACTAGTTGGTTATACTACTCAGAAGTTTTTCCCATTGATTATCTCGGTGTGGCCGGAAACTTATGGAAGCGCCTGGGAATTCCGTGCGGGAGGCGATTGAGATGCGAGTTCCTCCCCTTGGCTGCGGAGTGCGTGGCGCGGGGCGCGGGGCGCGGGGCGCGGGGCGCGGGGCGGGGGCGGCCGGGCGGCGCTCCCCCGCGCACTGGGCCTCGCTGGCCGCGTGCCCGCCTGGCGGGCGCCTACTCCCGCGCACCCCCTCGCACCCCCTCGCGCCCCCACGCGGCGAGCAGGCCCTTCACGTCGATGACCCCCCAACGCTTCCGCCTTCGCCGCTGCTGACGCGGCCTCCGCGCTTCCGCCACCCGCCGCGCTTATAGTCTCCACATAGAGAGAACGGCGCATTCATTTTGCGCCGCCGATTGAGCCATTTTATTGGTTGGTTGGTTGGTTAGTGAATCCCAGCGCATCAACTGCTAAGGTCTTCATTTCCGTAAGTGTAGTGCATGTTTTATCGCGGCGGATGGTGGTAGTGGTGATCATCTCCCGCTGGAGGGTCAGATCCGGCGCCGACCTACCGTCTGCTAACGGGGTTGTTCTCATTCAGTATCTCTCAGTAGCAGGGCATCACCCCAACCAGGTCAAGCTCCACGAGTAAGCTCTCACTGCATGAGTGGTAGTGTAGTGCATGTTAGTGTAAGTGTGTGTAAGTGGTGAGGATAAGACAAGGGAGGGGAAGGAAAGATCACGCGCGGTCCGTGGTCTGTTTGTTAAGGTACTACTCCGGCATTCGCCTGGTGTTGATCGGAGACATCACAAAAACCTACCGATCAGAGCAGTCGGCCTCTAGAATTATCTTCCAGACAGCGACTGAACACGACTTAGCTATCTAGCGAGTGTCGAAAATCCTCGAATCTAGGACCTCCCGGACTCGAACATACGTCCTCCCGGTCAGAGGCACTGCAATTACATCTGTTGATGCCCTGAAACACCTCTCCCAGTCCGCCATTTTATGTACAATTGATTGATTCATTGATTTTTTCGTGTTTCCGGGCGCAACAACTGCTTCGGTCATTAGTCCCGTTAGTGTAGTGCATGTTTTTTCTCGGGAGGTGGCGGTGATCTTCCCCCGCTGGATGGCGAGATCCGGCACCGACCTACCGTCGGCTAGTGGGGTTTGCCCCTTACCAGGACTCTCCCACTAGCGGGGCACCGCCCCAGCCGGGGCAAGCTCTAAACTCCCGACCGGTCTCCACGAATGTGTGATAATGTAGTGCATGTTAGTGTAAGTGTATGTGTAAGGGGAAAGGATAGGACAAGGAAGAGGAAGGACAGATCGCGCGCGGTCCGTGGCCCGTTTGTTAGGGTACTGCTCCGGCATTCGTCTGGTGTTGATAGAAGAAACCGCGGAAAACTACCGATCAGAGCAGGCCGGCCACTAGAATTCTCCTCCAGACAGTGACTGAATGCGACCTAGCTGAAAAGCTAGTGTCGAAAATACTGCCGCCGTCAGGACTCGAACCAAGGACCTCCCGGCCAGAGGCGCTGCAGTGACATCAGTTGATGCACTGAGCTACCGCTACCGGTTAGAAATCACCAATCTACCGGAAATCAATAATAATATACTTGAAACTCTTCATTATTCCTTCGATTGGTATAAATTCTCCTTAACTCCTGAATGCTGTCTGGCAGGGCTATTGGGTGAAAGGACGTTAACTGCCGTAGTTATACCAAAATTGTTTTATTGTCTGACCACACGTTTATTTCATTTGCAATGGTTGTATAATAATGTATTATTATGTATCTGATAAATGTGTTCATCAGGCTTTAGGCCAAGAATACTAAAATGTTCAGGACATAGGCCCCCTTTTCTTCGTAAGTATTACATTGTAGCGTGAAGCATGGCTGATCTGCGCAGCCTGAAAGAAAATATTGTGTATGAAGCACTCGTGATCGAAACGGCCCAGTCTCATGCTGCAAGTGAGAATTATCGGCAATGCAGACGGTAGTCAACGTGTTCAATGAAGGCGGATGTTCGTATTGCAGTACTCCCGACATCTGGGGACTAGCTGCGCTGCCGCTCCCGCCGCCTTGCCACACAATAGATAGTACACAGAAAGGAAAGTAGAAGACGGTTCCTTTGATCTTCAGTGAGCCACCGCAGAACGCGGTCCGCCATTTTGAAACTGTACATAGGAACCGCAAGAGGCAGCTCAAACGCTATTTTCTCAAAAATGACTCAACATTTTTCTTCTAAATTTTCCAATGGGTAGTGCTAATTGCACTGTTTATTATGACATGAAATTCATTTTGGTGCATTATTTAGTTTTTTCAAAAATTACACAAATGTAATTTTTTGAAATATTGCTCACGCCATTAATATGCACATTTCTAGTGACTTGAAATACTATTTCATTTGTGAGTTAAAGTTCTTTAAATTGCTTAAAATAAAGTTTTCTGTGATATCAACGCGCGTTCTCACATTTGACTTAACCTCGCAGAAGGCATTCAGCTAATTCATCCTTGATCCTCGGTTGCGTAAGATTTCCCGAAGTGGCTAGCTAGACGATTGTTTTTCGGTTGGAAAGTGTCTCTTGGCGTACTTTCTATGCCGCGCGGATACCAATGTGAGTTTTCATTTTCTTTTAATTATCACAGGATTTTTTTTATTTAAAAAAATAAAATTTAGATTAAAATTATTAAAAGAATTAAGATTATTTAAAAGAATAAAATTTAAAAAAATAGTAAAGAAAGTATTTTTTTTACATTAGGAACAATACAGAGATGAATCATTTATCAAAAAAGCAGATAGTATGTGAATTATTATTCGAGGAATTGTCAAAAGACAAAATTTGCGATGCTGTAAACGATTGACACGTATTTTGAGCTTGATTATGCTAGTGATTATTCAAGCAGCGATTTAGAGTGTAGAGATTATTTCATTGACAAAGACAAGGTTACAAAGTGGAATAAAACACCGTCCAAATTGTAATTTAGGACGAAGTTTTACTCTTCTTTAATATTCTTAAAGAAATACTTCGGTTCTACTATTAGAAAACCGAAGAATTGAATACATTTGGGCGGAGATCGATGGCAGCAGGCTAGAGTATGTGGTAATTCCGATAACCTAGCTCAGACCAAAGAAAATAGAAAACTAATACGAGAAAGTCTGTGCCATTCTGTAGCATTACTAATTATGTATTTATAATTCTTTACATTTTTATATCTATTTTTTATTAATATTTGCCTATGTGCGATATTAATATTTGCCTGTACGAAGCAAATGTCCCTTCGGGTTACGTATGTTTTTGCCAGTTATACACACCAAATACGAATTAAACGAAAATAAATGGCACTTTCATCACCTTCCACGTTATGTAGTACCTATTTTGTGGTCTTGCCACGCCTTATGCCGGTGGCTAACGAGAGAGCTTAAGTGAACGTTAAAAATGCGTTCGTTGCTGAATTTACAGATACGAACGGGTCATGAAACATGAGCGCTCTGTGTGACGTCCATTTTGCTCTGTTAATGTACACGGAGTAATGAAATTACGGACATTGTAACGTCCATTACCCGACGCTCACGTGACCGCAGTCTTAAGCTGCGCGTTTATTGCGGCAAGGCTGGCTGACTGTTCGCGTCGGTGGAAAACTGTAACCGCAGCCACTAACTTCGTTGATGGCAAGAGGATCGCCACAGTTCTAAAATATATCTACTGTGTCCATAATGGAAAAGGTGGTTGAGATGATAATTTTACACGTGACAAATCCATGAAGCCTGGCTTGCCTTTACCGAGAAAGATGGCTCAGGGCACCAAGTGATGTCACTGAAGTCCCGGCGGTGGCAGGAATTTTGACACTAGCTAGTAAGCTAGGTCGAATTCTGTCGCTGTCTGAAGAATAATTCTAGAGGCAGGCTGCTCTGATCGGTAGTCTTACGTAGTTTCTCCAATCAACACCAGGCAAATGCCAGAGCAGTGCCCTAACAAACGATCCACGGACCGAGCGCGATCTTTCCTACCTCTTCCTTGTCCTATCCTCTCCTCTTACACACAATTACACTAACATGCTCTACACTACCACACATACCGGGAGACCAGTCGTGAGCTTTGAGCTTGTCCCGATTGGGGCGGTGCTCCGCTGCTGGGAGATACCTGGTTGACGCAAAACCCCACTAGCCGATGGTTGGTCGGCGCTGGATCTCGCCATCCATCGGAGGAAGGTCTTGCCATCTCCCGAGGAAAAAACATGCACTTCACTTACGGGATTAATAATCTTAGCTGTTAACACGCCCCGAATCACTACCAACCAAGCAATTTGGCGTGCCAGTAAATGAGGTGATTTTAACTATCGATACGCGAGTAAGCTTTGCTGGGAAGTTTGACTTGCTCCGATTGTAAATCCTCCATATATTTCCACAATGCGTATTAGATACACTATCAGCGAAAGGCTGACTAGCAAACTCGCTCGTGAAGATATTCACCGTCCTTGCATACCACGCAAGAATCGCTTTCGCTGTCCTAACTTCTAATGGTGTATCGGTTTACTGAGTACGCTCCCATGTGATTGCGTATGTGCAGACACCATTGTTGCAGCTACAATGTAATCCCAAAAGTCTCGTTCAACATCACTATTCTTCTTCACCATAAATTCTATCGTAAGTGTTTCTGACTTCAAGTTACCAAGTATCACCGCTCATTATGGCAAAGCGACACCTCTGACAGACTTCCTTCTGTTGCTGACACCATAATCCCATTCGCCACCGTCAAGAGATTCCATCATATTCGTCTCAAAATATTCTTAAGAGTTGCACCAAGCTGCCCTAAATCAAATTAATACAGTAAAATCTATCTAAACCGGAACCTGTACAACCCAGAAACCTTCCTTAACCGGAAAATTTCTCTGGTCCATGAAATTAAATGGCATTTTACACAGCATAAAACGTAACCTCTTCAACGCGGAAAAGGAACGGTTTTTCATGTCCTGCAGGGGGAATAGATATAAAACGAAATTCCTGCGAATTTAATGCGATTGCAAGAGAGGTGCCAGATATTCTTTAATGAAATGAATGCATCTGCAAGCTTGTTTTAAATTCTCTATCCCTTTGACATGCGATTTAGTTGTGGCTTTCAGATATTGAAGGAAAGGGACTTCAGCTGTCAGGGTAGAGTTCGACCTTGGGATCGCTTGTCTCTCAAGTCGTAGGCCGTAGGGGATATTCCTCTCTCTCCCGACTCTCTGAACTTGGAAAGGTGTACGGGCATTACTTCTATTCTCACATCTCCCTGCCCCGCGTTGAAAAGCATAATTCATTGACATGATTCGCATTGCTGAAGGCTATGCGAGTGTATCAAAAAGTTTTATTACTGGGTTGTGACGCATTGAGCGTTGAAAGTCAGACAGCAGTCCGAATACAGCCTGTAAGGTGTGTACTTTTCAACTCAGAAGCTGTCAATGAAGAGTATTTAATATTCATTTATTTGTGATGTTTTCCATAAATACGTTACATGTTAATGTATTTTTATAATTATAAAAAGGCATGTAATTTACTACTTTAAGGGCAGAAACGTCAATATCACAAGTGTCATAAAATGGATAACCTTGCATAAAACCCTCCCCAAAAAGGAAATCTTTTGTGTTCCTATTGATTATGGCTTAGACAGATCGTACTGTACTATTAAAATATTGCTTAAATGATCACAAAGCAGCATGATCACAAATCAAATACTGGAAGAAAATCAGAATTCTATGATGGTAGAAAAGTTTTCGCGGAGAACCGAACACTTTTCGTGCTGTGTATCGATCTTTCGACGTGGAAGATTCGTGACACGAATGAATGGATCACACGTGAGAAACGTAAAAGAGACGTGACAGAAATACTGGAAAGAAGTGAAGAGTGAAAGAAATAAAACCGAGAACTTCGAAGAACACTACGAGAAGAGAAATAATTAAGGTTGTAACTTAAGTTAGATTCTGCAAAACTAAATTGAGAAATGAAGTGTTTGAAAAGGAATCGGAAAAGGAGCAGTAAGAAAATTCTCTGTGATGAGTGAGTGCTACTTTTATTGATTTCATGTTGGTAATATACAAAGACTTACATTCATAAATTCACATTTTTCAAAGTTTCTGTTGAGTTACTATGTTGATTTACTGTATTCGACAGAGGAAATACTGAAATGAATATCAGTTTATATAATTTTCAAAAATATTTCCATTTCAATTCAAGGACATCTGTCGCTTTGTAAAGAGAACACCGGTGAAAATGATTACAACGGTACAATCCAAAAAAGTGGATAAGAAATTACTATCAGATAAATATCGTAAAAGAACAATCATATTTCTTTTTTTTTAGAAAACCTTTAATTGCATGCACAAAGTAAACCATGAAGATGTGAAGGAATTGAGTGAGTTAGGCGATAGACTACAACAGAATAGAGAAGACCCCACGGAATTGCTACGGTACGGAGTCATCCAAAAAAGGTAGCAGAGCGCGCGACGATTTCATATGTAAGCAGTTGAAAAGGGTTATGGCGGAAGGTGCTGATCTTCCCCTCCTAACTGTACTGGCCGGAACATGATCAGGGTGTACAGGCCGGAACATTTATGGGAAACTTTGTCCCGTCCGTCCCGTCCGTCCCGTCCGTCCCGTGTCCGTCCCGTGTCCGTCCCGTGTCCGTCCCGTGTCCGTCCCGTGTCCGTCCCGTGTCCGTCCCGTGTCCGTCCCGTGTCCGTCCCGTGTCCGTCCCGTGTCCGTCCCGTGTCCGTCCCGTGTCCGTCCCGTGTCCGTCCCGTGTCCGTCACGTGTCCGTCACGTGTCCGTCACGTGTCCGTCACGTGTCCGTCACGTGTCCGTCACGTGTCCGTCACGTGTCCGTCACGTGTCCGTCACGTGTCCGTCACGTGTCCGTCACGTCCGGTTCATGCGCGAGGGCGTTCCCTCCCGCCCGGCGGCGGCGGCCTGTGCGAGGTAGAGCGCGGCGGCGAGCGCCAGCCCGGCGCCCAGCACCTGGAAGGCCGGCCACACGTCGGCCAGGCCGAAGGAGCGCGGCGCGGGGCGGGAGGGCGGGGCGTCGTCGCGCACGCCCCAGTGGCGCAGGTAGGCGATCACGTCGCGGCCCTCCTCCGCCTGCCAGCGGCCCAGCAGTCCCGCCTGCGCCGCGCGCAGCACCACTGCGTTCAGCACCTCGTGCCACGGCGACCGCCTGCAGCGCCAAAGCGCGCGATCGTCTCTACCCGTCTATCCACTTATTTATCTACCAGTTCATATATTTATACAACTTCCTATCCATCCATCAATACACCCTATTATCAAGTCATACACTTTTGAATCCATCTATCAATCAATTCATTCATCGTTTTCTACAAATTCAGCAATACACCCATCCATCTATCCATCTGTCTTTTCTTATTATCTACATTTCCCTACCTTTCTCCTGTGTTTATATCTCCCTCAAATACCAAGGAAGGAAACAATACATCCATGAGGAAATAAGAGGATGCAGTTGAGGGTGTATTGATTTGGTTGTATAGAAAGTTTCGAATAGCTGCAGTCCTTGTAACTTGGGAGTTAGGCAGATGTTTCTAGTTTTTGTTTACAAATTAGATATCTCGAGTGTGTCAGAGTCTAAGTGAGCCCAGAAAGGGTAGTCTACTGGCAAAAGAAGAGATCGGGAAATGCCATGCGTCTGATCTTAAAGACTACATTTCGTGATGTGGAAGAGGAACTTGATATCATTTATTGAAAATAGAGAAAATGAAAGTCAATATGCCAATAACTGTCTAGAATTGTGTTGCCTACAGGCCGCTCCAGCATAGCTCGCGAGCGGAAACGGCAATACGAAGGCAAGGAGGGAAGCGGGAACGCTAGATACGTGCACTTCACAACACACGCTGTCGGGAAGAGGAATAGCTCTGTGAAACTGTGCCGTTAAAAACAAGAAGTTCAAGAAACAACTGCTGAAACCAATGCACTTCTACCTACTCTCCTATGTTTACTCTTCGATTTGCCATTTGAGACTGAACTAGTAGTGCTAAAACAGCACGTATTTTCTCCCCCGTATTTTCACGCACAATTACGCGAAAAGTTCTCACATTTTCGAAAAAGTGTACATGATCTTATTTCAAAATCTATCTTTAAGGAACAGATTTCATCGAGATACGTGAAAAAATCTCTATCTTTATAACTGTAGTTGAAGGAAGACTCCGAAAAAATTGAAAACTGTAACAATTTTCGAAAAATCAGGGTTTTGAACAATCATGTAAAGTACAACCCAAAATTAAAATATCGGCTTCAAATCAAGGAACCGCGACATCAGCCAGATCAATTGGGGAATATTAATTTTTGATAAAATCGGCTGACCGTTTTAGCCGCTAGCGTTGTTCACAGACGAACAGACACACGTTTTGCCTTCACTCGATTTTTTGGTATCAAGGGCACACAAAACATGGATTATGGATACACCACGTGTTAGAGGATTTTTTTCCCCCAAATTTAAGAACTGGATTTATCCACTTTTCCGTTTCCAGGGCACTGTTATTAGAGTTTTTCTGCTGAAAATTCCCCGTCTTTTCGCGAAGCATTACATACTTTTCTCTCCACACCGTAGCGAGAAAGCGAGAATGATCACCTGGGCAAGACGAGCCCCTCCATGCCGGAGTAGAAGCACTCCTTGTGCTCGTAGAGGTGCTGGAAGTGCGTGGGGTAGATGGCCCTCACCGTCTTGAGCTCCTCCTGGTTGTAGAGGAAGGCCGCGCGGTACGAGAAGTTGGTGTGGAGGACTTGCAGGAGGCCGGGGAACGATGTGTGCAGCACGCGCGTGCGGTTGGCGAGCTGCGCGCGCACAGCCGCCATGTTGCTTTGCTCGTCCTCCGGCGCGACCTGTCGGAGCTTCCGCACCGCGCCTTCCGACATAGCCAGCACCGGCAAGCCCGCCGCCGCCACCGCCGCCATCGACGCCATCTCCGGATCCCGTTCCGGCTGCGTCATCAGGGTGTACAGGCGGCCCTGCGCACGGGACGGTTCTTACCGGCTTAGGTGGCTCAGGGCATCAAGTAATGTCACTGTGGGGAGGTTCTAGGTTTCGAGCCCCGACAGATGTTCGACACTAGTTAAACAGTTTCCGCAGAGGGCGGGGATCATGACCATGAGGAGGAGGATATGGTTTCTAGTGGAGAGTCGTAGACAACTACTCAAACCCTGAGTTTCTCGGCGGTAGTGAGCGGCAGTGAGCGATTTCTCGCAGCTAGATATTGAATGGGAAGGTTCCCGAAAGGTAAACTGCGTTCTGGCGGGACACATACCAGCTTGTCTGCGTACTTGTGCGTCAACGGGGGGCGCGGACTTGTGCGTTTAGAGACTGGCGCCGATCCCGGGGTGAATTCCCCCTGGTGAATGACAAATGCAAGGTAGGCGCACGACACACACGTACACTAGCTAGGTGGAATTCAGCCGTTGTCTGGAAGAGAATTCTAACGACCGGCTGCTCTACTTGGTAGATTTCCGTGGATTCACCGATCAACAGCAGGCGAATGCCAGAGCAGTACCCTAAGAAACGGGCCACTGACCGCGCACGATCTTTCGTTCCTCTCCATTGACTTATCCTCACTCTTATACACACACTTACGTACAGAACACCACCACACATGCTGAGACACTGGTCGGGAGATGAGAGCTTGTCCCGACTGTGGCGTTGTCCCGCTGGTGGGAGATACCTGGTTGAGAAAAACCTCACTAGATGACGTGTAGGTCGACGCCAGATTTCGCCATTTATCTGGGGAAGATCGTAGATTTCTCCCGCGATAAAAAACATGCACTAGATTTACGGGGCTAATGACCTTAGTAGTTGACGCGCCGGTTTTCGCTAATCAACCAATTGATCAAAAATAGAAGTTTATTGGCTACGGTACGATACTTGTGCGGATGGTTGTCCAAATTCGAATGTCCAGACTTATCCGCACTAAACTGAATCTTAGCTACGATACTAAGCGGGTTTGGATAGTTGTCCAAATTCGGATTGCCGATCTTGGCCACATCAAGTTCAGTTACGAGTTGTGATGAGCGCAAACGTGTGTCGACAAATATTTTACAAGTCGACGCGCTAAATTATGACCTTCACAATTTTTATAGTTGTTTCTTTATAAAATTTCGTGCTTACCCCTATTCACATAAATACATTGTGCAAGAGGTTGATATTCGTCGCCAATTACCCCTTTCTGCCCTTGAAAACTTTAAAACTTTCGGAAATTCGATGCTTATGTCACCGTTACACCGCGAGGAAATGCTTGCCGTTTCTTTTGCTACCGTCTGTACAACCGGACTCTGACAGTGATTGCTCCAGTCATAAACCTCTGACTTCCGATGGTTCGCATAAAAGGAAAATGGTAGGAGTGACCGCTAAATGGCTTGCAACGACTTAACGAGCCAAGAATGACAATATGTATCCGACATCGGGAAGGCGTTTACATGCACGGCCTACTTGGGACGAAGACATAGGCTGGATACTATGGTCAAGATATACAGAAGAATAGAATCAACAACCAGAGAAAAGGTAGACGTCTTGGTGAACGGGCAAAAGTTTGATGCCTCGAAAGATAGACGAAATTTTGACATCTTGAAAGATAGAATATGTGTTGGAATTTAGAAGAAAATTAAATCTCTCGGAGTACAGATGAGGAATATAAAAGAGAAGAATCGTAATATAGAAGAGATTTGAAGGTCTCATAATATAGATAAATGATTGATATCTTGGAGTATAAGCGAGAAAATATACGTCATGAAAAAAACAACTAAAAGTGGACGTGTTGAAAGGACTTTTAGTATTACGATTTGCTTTTTAGTTAAAAATTGTTGTGCCAAGTTTCTGTTATCATTGTTATTATCATTGTAAATAATTGTTTTGATTTGATTTTGAAATGACAAGCGTTTTAAAGGGTACGCCCGTATAAGATTATAAAAAGTTCCCCTCAACCAAATGACATGTAAGTAGTGACACTATAACTCTAACATAAAAATAAAATTTGTGAAAGGTTTCTTATCCCCGTCCCACCACCCACACCTATCTACAGTCAAAAACTTTTTTTATTTTAATGTTTTTGATCAACTTAACACCATTTTATCTGATTGAAAAAATATGAAAAATAAGAGAATAATTTATAATATGTACACCAACTCTCTGGGATGAAAAAATGTAATTTTGAGCCAGGAAAGTAAATCAACAAAATGCAGTCTATTGCTTACCATATTGTTTTTATTGTAAAGGGTGAGGATAGGAAAAGTAAAAGGAAAACAAGATCGCGCGCGGCCCGTGGTCCTATTGTTAGCTCCGGCATTCGGCTAGTGTTAATTGACGAAACCACGGAAAACTACCAATCAGAGCAGCCTCTAGAGTTCTCTTCCAGGAAGCGGATGAATTCGATCGAGCTGTCTAACTAGCGTCGAACCGCCTGCTACCGTCGGGGCTCGAACCCTGGAACCTCCCAGTCAAGGGCACTGTAGTGACCAATTGGTGCTCTGACCCGGTGTCATGCGGGATATCAAAGAGAATTTTATAGTTATAGTAATTAAAGAGGACCAAGGAGCGAGAGAGAGAGAGAGAGAGAGAGAGAGAGAGAGAGAGAGAGAGAGAGAGAGAGAGAGAGAGAGAGAGAGAGAGAGAGAGAGAGAGAGAGAGAGACAGACAGACAGACAGAGAGAATGACAGACAGACAGAGAGAGAGACAGATACACAGACAGATAGATAGATATACATTCATGTCTATACATATTTATTCATATACATAGCCCACATGAGGCAAGTTCGCCAACCTTTTACACGAAAAATAACGAAAATTGTGCCCACGATAATGAAGTAGTTTAAATAATCTGTGACTTTAAGAATATTAGCCAAATCAGCTAGACTCTAGATGGCAACAAAGAAACCCCAGAAACGCGTCGCGCGTGGGGCAGTGCACCTCGTAAGTGGCGACGACGACGACGGCGCAGGCGAGCAGCGCGGCGGCCAGCTGCAGGCGTTGCGCCGCGTCGCGCACGCGCCCTTGCGGAGGCCCCGCGGACGAGGAGAAGGCGCGCAGCGCGGCGGCGGCGCTGGCCGACCACGCCTGCCCCGCCACCACGCGCCACGCCAGCGCGTACACCGCCGCCGCGCCGCCCAGCGCCAGCCACACGTCGGCGCCGAACACGCGCAGCGGCAGCGACCACGCGGGCAGCGGGCCCGCGCGCGGCGTCACCTGCGGAAGTTATTGCAGTTATTTATTTTCATTTTTCTTCTTTTTTTTTTTTGGTAATTTGTGTTTTGAGTTCGAATTTTATTTTGTATTTTCGATTTGAGTTTTTAATTTTTATTTTTAGGTGGTGTTTTCAATTTATATTTTAATTTGTATTTTCTATTTGTATTTTTAATTCGTATTTTAATTTGTGTTTTCAATTTGCATTTTCAATTTATATTTTCAATTTGTGTTTTCAATTTGTATTTTTAATTTGTTGTATTAATTTGTATCTGTATCTGTGTCATGTTGCGAATGTAAATGTAGAACTTGGTAGTCTATCAACTTGTAAGAGATAGAACAAATGAGGTATGTTGTGGATTGCTATGAAGGCAAGTTTGTTTTAGGGGACGCTGGCTAGAGTTCGTAAGCAAAGGACACTTGACGATCGTGATATTTAAAGTGAAGTATTTGTTTAATAATCGAATTAGTAGTGCCTGCAAGTGACTTGAAGATTGGTGAAACCTTTGGGAAGGTATGAGGTATAATTAATCGGTTGTTCAACAATATGGAACAAAATATTCGCAGAAGCGGAGCAGGAAACAGTTTGTTGATTGATTAGTAATCCAGAGCTTACGAATAATATTTTTTCTTTTTGATGGAACTATGAGGGTTTTTATTGAAGATAACTTAAGAGTAAGGAGAACGAACAGCAACGTGAGGTAAGTGGAAAGCGGTGGCAGTTCAAATTATTGGAGATACCCGTGATGAAGGGCGCCTACGGGAGCATCCACTGCTGCAGGACGGCCGTTCTCTAGTTACGTAACACACGACTACTCGCGTTTGCAATTGGAAAGATGCAGTTTTATTTTGCATTTGCAATTTGTGTTTTGAATTTTTGTTGTCAGTGTGTATTTTCAACTTGTATTTTGAATTTCTATTTTCAGTTTTTAGTTTCATGTAGTATTTTCAAATTTTATTTGTAATTCGTATTTTGTTTTGTATTTTCAATGATTATTTTCAATTTGTATTTTTATTTGTATTTTCAATTTGAATTTTAAAATGTGTTTTCCATTTACTTATTTGTACTTTTAATTTCTATTTTCATTTTGTATTTTCAATTTGAATTTTCATCTTCTATTTTCAATCTATTGTGTGTCAATTTGTAGTTTCAAATGTTTGAGAAGTATAACCAAGATGAATTACATATACTTCTGTCTAGGGTACAGGAGGTATAATGTTTTGGAAGAGAAGTACTTTGACATTCTTTTTTCTTCTTTTTCGTCTTTTTCTTCGTTAGATTCATCTAGGGACCACGAGACAATTTCAATACTTCCTTTCAAGTTGCTCTTTCTTCTTTCTCCAGTACTCCATTAACTTCTCAGTTAGTTTCATTTTCCTCTCTTTGGACCATACTTTCACATTATTGTTATAAAAATTGAAGGGATTGTTGAATTACAAACAATCTTTAATTTTGAAAGAACAGTTGTGACAGCATCTGGTGACAGCAAATATATTTTAAATGTTAGTACACACCATCGTCAGCCCAAAGAGCTCGGTCGACGCTTCCAGCAGGCTCAGCTCTCCAAAGGAATACTCCCCTTGAGCGCAGCGGTTCAAGGAAAGGTCGGCGAGGTTGCTCAGTAGGTACAATATGCCCTGAAAGCAGCCTCCAAAGCGCGGCCTGCAACATGAAGATGCACGTCAGAGAATGTGTTAGTTTTCATTCCTTGACTTGAGGGAACTGCGATATTGACACTGTTTTATGTAAAATCCAACCTATCAGTTTAGTTAGTGGGTGATAACATGGAAATGTTATAAAATACGGATGATAAACAGAAAAAAGAAAACGAACTGATTACATCACTGTTTTTTGCGAAATCATCAGTCAAAAGCCGAGGGGAAAATTACGTAAGGAGAACATCCTGAATTCCCATAAAAGGAGTAATACCAATATCTACCCTGCTCTGTGGCAGTGAAAGTTGGGTCGTAAGAAAAGAATTGAAAAAAGAATTGAGACCTCTGAAATAGATTTTTCACGATAACTTAGATTAAAACAAAAAGTGAATATATTAAAGCAGAATTAAAGCGACAAAATATATTAGAATAAAAATATACCTTACTGAGAACCATTTTAAATAAATTCACAAGAAAAACTAACATAATATAGCAATACTTGGATGAAAGGTGAATGAAAGGGCGACTGATATAGAGAAACATAAGAAAAGCGAGTGAGCCTGTTCTAAAGTGACGGAGCGTACCGCATCTTCGCAAGAACCGTAGATTTTATTGTGACGCCACGGGTATTCATATCGTGAAAGAAACGGTGGTCGGCTGTTCGATTTACCACTATCTCACCACGATTCTCGCGCTGTGACTGGCTGAATGCGTAATGACGCAATTATTCGTCCCATAAGAGGCAAATGCATCATAACCCGTGCCGTAAAATGTCTTTTTATGAACGATTTCTTATTTGAACAATGGTCGTGCCTGCTCTTCCGTCCGTCATCATGCCTGCTCCTCCGTCCGGCCTCCCATATTTCGCTGCGCTCATTTCACCATCTACTGGAGAAAGAAAGACTCTGGAGACGAAACAGGCTATTTGCATTTACCTCAGAGGCTTCTTTTGCTATGGAGGATCTTTTACATACAGTAAACCTACAACATGTGACAGCCGGCTTTATTTTCCCTCCAAAGGAAGGCACACGAAGGATTTTTCCGGTCTAAAAATTTTCACTTCACTTCAATCAGGTTTGAACCCGCAAACGTGTGTATAGCAGCCTGATACGTGAACCGATATGACTCCTTAGCCGCTATAAGAGCGAACAGAAAACGAAAATATTCCTAGGATCCGGTGAATGCTCTTGCCTGTCCGGGGGACGCTGCGTCAAAGGCTGTGGTGCTAACATTTCGACCATCTTGTCGTGGCATTCCTCAGGTCCAGCAGATCAGTCCTGAGGAAGGCCACGACAACACAATCGAGAGGTCACCACATTCTTCGATGCGATCTTGCCCAGACAGCCAAGAGCAAGTGCAAGACTAGCCGCGAGAGCCTGCGTCATCATTTCAAGTTGGTGTGGGAAGATGTACACACGAACTAAATAAATGGGGTATTATTGCAGACCCTAAGTGTGAGTGAGGAGAGATACAGGACATGGACCACATAATGACGTGCGCACTGTATGGTTTTGAGAAGGGTGATATGGTGGACGTTCATAATTTATCTGACGCAGCCCTTAATTGGCTGAACAACCTAAAAATATGTTTCTGAGTTGTTTTCTTTTTTTTCTGTTGTTTTTATTTACTTATTTATATATACTTTTGTATGTATTATATTGT